>CM047505.1:1713126-1780139 GCA_026122265.1 Ammodytes dubius | reverse complement strand
AAGTCCTTACCATTTTTAAGGTTTCAGGGATTTTAGATAAGTGATAGGCACAAGAATAATTTAGAGTGCATGCAATAACTCTATCTAGCCTACATCTTGTGCTTTGCAAAAATTGGAAAAATACACCAAGTTAACATCTATTAGGGGAAAAATAACTTTATTGAATGAGTCATTAGGCAATAGGCATATAAACTATTTTCTTTTCCTTTCTTGTCCATTTTATGTAATATTCCTATACTCTCTTGTAATTTGTAAATAAAATCCCTTAAAATGTTGTAAGCCTCAGTTTGAATTAGTTTATAGCTGGAACAGAAGGACTTTAGGTATAGGGTTTTTTCTTCAAAAGAGATCGTTTCGTCCCTGGGGAGGTAAGTACAATTTTACGGCACATTACTGATTTAAAACACACACTACCTCATACAACTAACCTTTCTGTAAGGAGATAATATACTTTAATTTCTTCCATGACCATACGCAGGGTTTTGGGCATTGGTTACATATCTGTTGTGCCTTTTAGAGGGATTTTTAAAGTAGCCTATAGTACATGCATAAAAAAAATAGGGTTACTTTAATGTGGGGACCTTTAAACAAGAGCAGAGAGAGAGAGAAAGGTCTCTTATAAAGTAGAACTTAACTAAAACCAGTGGGAATTATCTTAAACTTTCTTTTATTTAGAGAGAATGGATAACGACCCCATAATACTTAGCGGATACAGGTTTATTAGGAATTACAAAATAGACTTGATAGGCTAAACTTCATTAACGTGTGCAATGTGCAAACTGGAATCTTATTTAAATGGTATTTTAACAAAGTTATCATTAATAGCTACAACCATAGACATTAAAACATGGAAGACGCAAGGCTTTTTATTTTATTTTATTTTTTAGCAGGTACCCTGAAAGCAGCAAGCAGTGTGACGTCTCCAAATGGGCGTGGTTATCTTGCCGTATCAACTTCCGGAGAAACAACGTGAGTTAAGCTGTCCACCTGTGTTTAAAATATGCGCATATTGTCGTAACTCTGTCACATTTACCTCAGCGTAGCAGATACGCGTGTGTCGGGTGTGTTGTGTGGAGACTTTAGACGCAGGGCTGGCTCTAAGTAGATACCTGGGAGAAGTTTGAATGAAGCTAGCTACAGTGTTAGCGGATAGACCTAACTGACAGTAGCCTACCTCATGTCAGGTTTAGTTTTAGCCTACCATTTGTTTTCATTGTACTTCACTAACAAGAGTCCATGTTTTAAAAACAGTCACTGTTCAAACTGTGTTGTCTAAATAGATGGCGTTATGACATTAGCTAAAACCAGTATAAGCACACTTAGCACAGACTGCACACAACTTCATGTAGTGTAGTGTGGGCTGACACTGCTGTCACATCATGGACCTAATATAATAGAAGAGCGCTGTTACCGTATCGCCATAGCGCTCAATGTGAACACGAGGAACGAATGAGCTAAAGTCGCCGTATTTTAATTGTAGCCTACTGTAATGTGTTGTAATGTTGTGTTGAAATGTTAAATGCCACATCGATCACCTAACAAGAAAAGTTATCTACATATTTGTGACAACAGCTTTTTTTTTTAATTAAGACATCCCATCCATCCGCTCTTAGCACTTTTCACCTCATAGGCTACACAACTTCATTTGAGCCCTACTGGCACTAATGCAATGTCATGTGGTGTAACAACAATCGAACTACTAAGAATAATATCTTTAATAATGCCTGTATGATGTTTCAAGCTTTTTCACAAGTTAAATGACGATGTTGTGAGTTTGTACCAATCCTTTGTCCCCCCCAGCTCTGACACTAGGGGAAAACACCTTATCACTGTTTAAAAAACCAAGGCTCCAGTGCAGTGCAGTGCAGTGTAGTGTGCAGCAGAGCACAGATCTGGAACCAGCTTGATGGAGGCTTGAAGCTGTTGCACTCTAAACTAATTGACTTACTTGTGTAGGAGCTCTGGACCATGGGGCTCACCAGCCTGGAGAAGATCATTGCCCTGCAGAAGAACCCTGCCAACACCAGGAACCTCTGCATTCTGGCTCATGTGGATCATGGTGAGTGGAGTCAACTCCCTGCTGCACCAGCTTTTACAATGGATGGACATAGAAGTAGCCTTATGTTGACCTACATTGTTTGACAGAACGTATTTGTTATTATGAAGATGCATTTAAAGTAAGAGGAATATGATTTGGTTTTGTGGTGTATGGTTGGGTCATATGTATACAATTATCTCAGTATCACTATTATGATCATCTCCACTTAAGGTTTTTAGACTCAGATTTGATTAATTTTTATTAAAAAAAAAAATTCACGGTGAAATAATTTGGTGAAAAATGGTATAGGGGAGAACGGGGTAAGTAGGCACACTTTTTACTCTAGTGAGAATTGCTCATCACCAAAACATCTGTCAATAGCCATTCCTACATTACATTGAAGCTTAAGGTGTTGGCTTGAAATGTGTGTCTCTCTTTTTTTCCAACTTATTGTAATGAAGAAGTAATTTACCATCAAAGACACTCTGACACATTGTGACAACCAACCCCATCAAGGGGTCGGTTGTCACACACTATGGGGTTGTTTGTCACAATGTTATCTTAATGAGAAAAATCTTAAAAAGAAGGCAATGAGGCAGAACCAAATTTGAAAGTTTAATTGCATTGTCAAGTTGACAAATAGGCCTACATAACTTACTGTAGCCTTGGCAGCTGGTCTAGTTTGGGATGCACTGGGTTGTTTTGATTTTGTTGCCCTTTTTTCTTTTGCTTGCTAGCTGCCTTTTCCTGCTCTATTCTTTCCTTCTCTGGGGTGTCAGTGAGGATACAGCTTGACAATTTCTTTCGTTATTGGGTTCCTTTTCTGGCTGCAGCCTTGAGATAACATGTGACAACCAACCCCCCAAAAAATTTGACGACCAACCCCAACCCGAATTTCTTGCTAGCATCAAGGCCAACAACCATCTGACAACTAATTAGCTTGCTAACAACAATCTAAACTATAGCTTACCCTTCACACTTTCTGAGGGTAACAAGTGTTTTGTTATAAACCCATTGTGTAAAAGCCTAGAAGAAAAATACTGAGAAGCAAAATATTTTGAATTTGACATGAAAAACACAAAACATCCTCTCACCTGAAATGCAGCTGTCTTCCTCCAAGGAAGTCTATGTATGTGACCTCTGATCCCAATTCTGGACCTTTTTTATATCAACATTTCAGAGCTAGCGCGCTCTGGTGGCGAGATATAACGAATGTGACATCCAACCCATGTGACAAATTACCCCGTTCTCCCCTACATGTGTTTTGATTTATTCAGACATTACAGTGTCATATCTTCAAAGGAAAGATTTGGTAATGATGTCATCATGTTGAAGCTTTTTTTAAGGGTGTCAGTGAGTCAAAATATTTTAATAATAATAATACATTTTATTTAAAGGCGCCTTTCACTACTCTCAAGGACACCGTACAATCAGAGAAATATAAAGTACAATCAATTGAATTAAAAACAGTTCAAATAAAGTGGGCAATGGATGAAGGTGATATGGTGAAATGGGAAGGGAAGATCAGGAGGGGTTATGTGTGGACATAGAAGTAGCCTTATGTTGACAATTGACAATTTCGGCCAAAGGGACGATATTCTGTTCTATTCAATTCTGTAAGGTAGTGAAATCATCTGAAACCCGATGTGTTTTTGCAGGCAAAACCACTCTGGCTGACTGCTTGGTGGCCAGTAATGGGATCATATCAAGTCGACTGGCTGGGAAGGTAAGTCATGCTTTATGACCTGTTCATGATGGGCAGGATTCCACTCCTAGTTTAATATATTATTTGTATTGTTGTTGTTATCATTATTTGTACTTATTTGAGATGTGTGGATCCACCAGCTCAGGTATCTGGACAGCAGGGAGGATGAACAGATGAGAGGAATCACCATGAAGTCCAGTGCTATCTCTCTGCATTACACAAGTGGTAAGTGGCTTTCACTTGAACCTTTCTCAGTGTTTGACCATGTCCCTATGTGGTGTTCATTACATTTCAGGAATAATGCTGGGATGATTTGCTGTTATTTCTTGTTGACTCATAAGTTGTCTGGCCTTTTTCATTTCTAAATTCCATTTGACAGAAGAGAAAGAACCAGCTAAGCATACTAAGTTGTCGTTGCAGAGAGCAGTAGTGGTGCTGGCAACACAGTAAGAGCAGGATATCAGTGATTGCATGCAAAAAAAAGCACGCCTTCTACTTTTTAATTATGATTATAGAGCAAAATGAAAGGTCCCACATGAGGAAAAACTTACGGTGAAAAAACTAAATCAAACTCATTCAAGCAGTTGTTTATTGGGGAATGTAGCATATAAACTCAGCAGACACTTTAGGCAAGGCAGGCAAGGCAAGTTTATTTATATAGCACAATTCAGACACAAGGCCATTCAAAGTGCTTTACAGGGGCAAGATTAAAATACATAATACACATTAGAAAAGTGAATGAATAGAAATTAAACATTTAAAAGCTAATGAGTAGAAATGGATCATTTAAATAAAATACAAATTGCAGGTTAAAATGGAAACAGAAAAGAGGTCAGACTTCATTTAAAAGAGCTGAGAGTTGCAGCAGACTAGGGCTGGCCCGAATGCCATTTTTCAGACTTCGAATATTCGTTGGTTTTTCCGAGCGAATATTCGTTCCAGAAAAACACACCATCAAAAACAACATTAAAAAAAAATATATATATATATGTTTTTAATTTTTTTTTTTTTTTAAACGTTAATTATCCCTATATACTCCCTGGAACCGATTTTGACAGTATCTGCATATTTTGTTGAAGATTTACGTGCTCGGAGGTGAAGTAATGGATGCGCTATGACACTTAGTGATGTAATATCCTCCTAAATGAGCAATACTACTACTACTACTACAATATTACTAACTTTTATATCCAAATATAAAATTATTTGATGACATTATATTGCAGTACTAGCTTCTTGCAAAAAAAATTTTGGGAAAAAAAAAAAAAAAAAAACGAAGCTCCGAATACTAATTTAAGCTCCGAATACTAATTTTCCGAACGAGTATTCGAATAATTCGGGCCAGCCCTACAGCAGACCTCAAGGTTTCTGGGAGTTTGTTCCAGATATGTGGAGCATAAAAACTGAAAACTGCTTCTCCTTACTATATGAGGTAAACCTTGTTAGTCCCAGGTTGGAAAGTTTTTGGACGTGAGTTTTAATAACATGACGTGTCAACTTCAACCACACTGTGGTTTCTAGCTACAAAGCATTGACTAGTATAGACTAATACTTTTGTATCTCAGCTCGTTACTTATTATTTTGAGAAGATTATTTTTGTAGGATTAAAAATGAAACTGGAGTTTGACTTTACTGTGAATTAAAAGCTAATAAATGCTCAGCAGTTTTCAGCTATGGTGCGTAGCTTCTGTCACCCCCACGAGGAGTTCTGAGTTATTACAACAACAGTGTCGGTGCAGCTACATGAGGTACAGCTTTCAGTCATCATGCATGGATTCTATACCTTCTGCTGTACGTCCAGGTTTTTTCTTAGCAGTAGAATCAACAAATGAAACATTTCTTGGGCTCTTCTTGGGATTTTTCTGACACCAGTTTGTAAACGCTGCCATACTGAGAGAACAGAGAGTTTTGTGGAGCTGATAGGCTTAATCAACTTTGTGTCAACTCATTTGGCGATGGCTTGAATGTACCAGACATACGTTTATATATACACAAATTACGCACTATAGCTTTAAGGGCTTATGGAGAGTGCATTCTAAATGATTTGTGTGTGAATGTTGTCATCTCAGGAGAAGAGGAGTACCTACTGAATCTGATTGACTCTCCCGGTCATGTGGACTTCTCCTCTGAGGTGTCCACTGCAGTGCGGCTGTGTGATGGGGCAATTGTAGTGGTGGATGCTGTGGAGGGAGTGTGTCCACAGGTAACTATCACTTACATTTATACTTACACAGCCTTATGTCCCATTCTGTAAGATCTTTGTTAATAAGGAGAGACGTCTTATTAACTGGAGCTCCGCATTCCTTCCTGTGAACTGACCCTGCGTTCCAAATCGCATACTCCTTCTTTTTTCTATACATACTACATCCAACCATATTAAAGAATCTAGTTAGGATGCAGTATGCTACAATTAGGACATACTTTTACTTATGTATTTCATCATAACATTGCGCCTTGATCTTGCCTCTTGCTTTTACATCCGTCGCATCCCTGTTTGTTTTCATATGGAAGCTCCGTCGATGTGACGTCACTTCCGATGCGCACTGGATTGTGGGTCAGAATCCCCCAAATAGCATGCTGTTTTCAACACTACAAACCTCGGCCGGATCTGGTTGACATCCGGGTATTTTTAAGCATGCTAAATCGACCACAAGAATTTGGACATCCTTAATATCTTTTCTCCCATACTAAATAGCAGAAAGTATGCGATTTGGAACGCATGGTCGCAAGTCTGAAAGTTTTTATTTTTATTTTGGATCAATGTATTGGATGTCTTTTCATATATGTCATTTAACATTAACACTGGCTCGGTGGTTAAGGTTCTGCCTGTCCGATTCAATTTGAGAGTGATAAGGTGAAGTTCAGATGGACAGTGTAGGAACTAGAGCTCTCTATGAGCATGGCCCCTACTTTAATATGCCCACAATGTATTCAGAATGACAAACAGTAAGGCAGTAATTAAATAAAACACATTACTAACAGATAAGAAAATCCTTTAAAACAAGAGACACACTAAAATCAAATCAAAAGACTGCATTGTACTGATAACTGTGGAACACAATCAGAGGTAAAGTGATAGATACAAATGCTGTGTAGAAATGTCTATATTTTAATGCATGCATGTATTGTGTGCAGACCCAGGCTGTGCTGCGTCAGGCGTGGCTGGAGAACATCAGGCCTGTCCTGGTCATCAATAAGATAGACCGGCTTATCATGGAGCTGAAGCTCACCTCTCAGGAGGCTTACACACACCTGCAGAAGATCCTGGAGCAGGTGAGGAGTCCAGCTCTCAGCAGTCTACTGCACTACAAGCCACAGAGACTCACTACTTAAAATGATGCTTTGTGTGCTCAGCTACATTAAGCCATTCAGACCGGATGAGACGTCCACGCGTTTTGGTACATAAAATGCAACGTGATTCGCTAAAATACACATGTGGAAGTGTAATAGGAAAATTAAGCAATAGTGATACGTTAATAGTAGCATTAGATTTTATTCAATCATACAGCAAGGATCTCCGCGGAGAGGGCACTAATTCAAACACATGGAATCGTGTTTGCAAGAGTGAACCCCGTTTCGTAGCAGAGAGGGATATTTAAGCACATTGCAGACAGACTAATTGTACATAACTTAACCATAGGAGGAGTTGAGCATAGGACAATAGAACAGACAGAGTAATTGTGCATAAATTAACCATAGGCGTGGCTGTCCGAGTGGTCTGTTGGGTCACATTTTAGGAATCTACATTTCAGTTTCTAGAGCTACAAACAACATGCGATACTCTCAACCACACCCATAAGTCCATACAAAACAATGGCCAAGTAAGCATTCCAACATCTGAGTCCAGAGATATATATATCATATGCAATATTTCCCACTACAGAATGCAGTTTGTTAATGTTAATGGGCAAAGGTTATGATTTACAGTTTTTATTTCATATTTCTAGGTGCTACACAGACTGAGAAATTATGTTTTCCTATTTTTGTTTATTGATTTATTTCAAATGTCTTAATGCTTTTGAGGGTAAAGGCAGTGATTCAGTTAAAGCCAAGGGTTTAAGGTTTTAAATGGTTTTGTTTTGGCTGGTTGTGTTGAAATATATATATACAGGTGAAACTCGAAAAATTAGAATATCGTGCAAAAGTTAATTTATTTCAGTAATACAACTTTATAGGTGAAAATAATATCTTATACAGACTCATTACATACAAAGTGAGATATGTGAAGCCTTTATTTTTTATAATTGTGATTATTATGGCTTACACTTTATAAAAACCCCAAATTCAAAATCTCAGAAAATTAGAATATTACATAAAATCAATAAAAAAAGGATTTTAAATACAGAAATGTCGGCCCTCTAGAAAGTATAATCATGCATATGTACTAAGTACTTGGTTTGGGCCCCTTTTGCATGAATTATTGCCTAAATGCGGCGTGGCATGGATGTTATCAGTCTGTGGCACTGCTGAGGTGTTATGGAAGCCCAGGTTGCTGTGATGTGGCCTTCAGCTCGTCTGTATTGTTGGGTCTGGTGTGTATCATCTTCTTCTTGACAATAGTCCATAGTTTCTCTATGGAGTTCAGGTCAGGAGAGTTGTCTGGCCATTCATGCAGAGTAATACCATGGTCAGTCAACCAGTTACCAGTGGTTTATGGTACCGTGGGCAGGTGCCAAGTCTAGCTGGAAATGGAAATTGTCATCTCCATAAAGCTTGTCAACAGACAGAAGCATGAAGTGCTCTAAAATCTTCTGGTAGATGGCTGTGGTGACTTTGGACTTGATAACACAGTGGACCAACAGCAGCAGATGACATGATACCTCAAATCATCACTGATCCAAATTAAATGTTGCGTTTCATTTGGAAATCAAGGATCCACAGTCTAGAGGAAGAGTGGAGGGGCACAAAATCCAAGGGCTTGAAGACCACTGTCAAGTTTCAACAGTCAGTGATGATTTGAGGCACCATGTCATCTGATGGTGTTGGTCCACTGTGTTATCAAGTCCAAAGTCACCACAGCTGTCTACCAGGAGATTTTAGAGCACTTCATGCTTCTGTCTGTTGACAAGCTTTATGGAGATGCTGAATTACTTTTTCCAGCAAGACTTGACACCTGTCCACAGTGCCAAAACCACAAGTAACTGGTTGACTGACCATGGTATTACTGTGTTGATTGGCCAGACAACTCTCTTGACCTGAACCCAATAGAGAAACTATGGACTATTTTCAAGAGGAAGATGATACACACCAGACCCAACAATACAGACGAGCTGAAGGCCACTATCAAAGCAACCTGGGCTTCCATAACACCTCAGCAGTGCCACAGACTGATAGCATCCATGCCACACCGCATTTAGGCAATAATTTGTGCAAAAGGGGCCCAAACCAAGTACTTAGTACATATGCATGATTATACTTTATAGAGGGCCGACATTTCTGTATTTAAAATCCTTTTTTTATTGATTTTATGTAATATTCTAATTTTCTGAGATTTTGAATTTGGGGTTTTCATAAGATGTAAGCCATAATAATCACAATTATAACAAATAAAGGCTTGAAATATCTCACTTTGAATGTAATGAGTCTATATAATATATTAGTTTCACCATTTAGGTTGAATTACTGAAATAAATGAACTTTTGCACGATATTCTAATTTTTCGAGTTTCACCTGTATATATATATATATATATATATATATATATATATATATATATATATATATATATATATAATATATATATATATATATATATATATATATATATATATATATATATATATATATATATATATATATATATATATGTATATATATATATGGGTTCAATCATTGAATTGAGATTCCAAATTCTTCTATAATTTTTCTTAAGTTTGTATCTTAATGTAGAGTGCTTTAACTTAAGTGTTGGTGTGTGTGTGTTCTCCCCTGCAGGTGAATGCAGTGACCGGGACTTTGTTCTCGTCCAAAGTGATGTCAGAGCGAGCAGAGAAAGAGGAGGAGGAGAAAGACAAAGAGAAAGAGAGCCAGGTCCTTAGTGGAGATCAGGTTTATGACTGGAGTGCCTGGCTGGAAGAGACTGATGACTCAAACCTCTACTTCTCTCCTGACCAAGGAAATGTGGTGTTTGCCAGCGCTATAGACGGTTGGGGCTTCAGGTGAGATTGGTCCTCTGTAAAACTGCATCCATGACATCATTGATGGGCATACTAGTCTGCAGGGTATAGGTGAAAAGAAAGGTTTTAATCGGTTAATAATAAAGTTTTATTGAGAGGAAAAAAGCAAAGGTTTTCATATGCAGAGATCAGTGGAACAGTGATGCCAAGGCCACACTGGAGCCTGAAGTGCCACACAGCACCTTGAAGTGCAGGCAGTTTGCTCTCTGCGCCATGTTAACACATAAGACTGTTAACACCAGCGCAGAGCCCACAGACAGAAACCAGATTTTTTTTTAAACTCAAACTTGATAAACATGTTATTAAGGTTTGAATGTGTTCATTGAAGGAGAAAGGGCTCCCCTCCTCTCCTCCAACTCACACTGAAAAACTGTAAGATAAAATACCTGATTTAAAAACTAGGCGCCATAGGTGTGGCCATACATGTACAGTTTTGAGAAACATAAAAATATTATAAATTGATGAGGTTAATTACAAACTGATCAACCAATTGTCACTTCCTCACGGACCCATGTCGCATTTTTCTGAGTAATATTAAGAATCATTTGCTGTAGCTCAACAATGCATGTCTTTGCCTCTTCCAATCAAACCTCTTATTCTTATGATCACCCGCGAAACACCCACAAAACCAAACGTGAAATCTGTTATAAATGCTCACGAAATGATGCACTCTTTATTTGGGATCTTAGTAGATAAGGCCCTTTGTCTATATGTAAACATAGTGGCATAAAGTTCCCATGCTGTACTGGTAGACCTAGTTCAGAGGATAGCTCTGATTACTGTTATAAATAAACCAGACTTCTCTGCCTCTGAACCCAAGACTAAACTATCATATTGACCCTTTTACAAAAGCTCCCCTTTGCTCAATGCTGTCATTAAGCCCAGTTTATAAAGGCCAGGACACACCAGTCCGACATGTTCCGACTACGCAAAAAATGGAGTCGGCCGTTTCAGGAAGCTCCAGGGTTCCCGTCGCGGCCAGAGAACACACCAAACTGACTGCTGACTTTCCGTACGCTCTGTTGCTTGACGTAATGTCTCCATAACAGCAGGCGGCGCTAATCTCTATTGTGGCCCGAAAAAATACGAAAGCCGGAAATGATGGGACAGCTCTCTAGAGCATAAACATAGATAGAAATACGTATTTATATTTATGGACCATAAGAGCACAATTTTTAGCAGAGAGTGTCGAGCATGGTGTCGAGCAGTCAACAAGGGTTGATGCATGTGAGTACTCTCAAAACGAAACGAACAAACACATTAAAACGATGGCTAGCTGTTGTTAGCTGTTTGTGCTACACGCCTCACTTCCGGGCTTCACTGATTCGCTAGCCTTCCACCAATCAAATTGCTCCAAATGAAAGACGGTCGGACCGCCGATTGAACAAGCCCGACGACCTCTACGTCGGCCGACGTCACGGCACACACCAAACAGATTCGTGTCCCGACCCCCTACCGACACTACGACGGCGATTATCTGGCCGGTGTGTCCTGGCCTTAAGAAGCACTGTGTGTGGACTGTAAAATGGTTATCAAAAAATTATCAGTGCTTTTTCCGTTGTGAGTTAACCTGCAAAAAAAAATAAAGTTTGATTTTGTGTTTTGCAGCATTCAGCAGTTTGCCCAAATCTACAGCAAGAAAATGGGCATCAAGGCAGAGGTGCTACTCAAAACCCTGTGGGGGGATTTCTACCTCAATGCAAAAGCAAAGAAGATCATGAAAGGAGCTCAGGTAAATAACAATCGGTAAATGAACCTCTTTCACCCCATGAGTTTTCTCCCATGATTTTTCACGCATTCTTTGTATTTGACACACTTTATAACAACTACATTTTTCCAAATACTAGAATTATTACTGCTACTTTACCAGATGTGGCATATTGAAACATAAAGAGGGTTTTGTCCATTTTGCCTCACATTCAGCCAACATTATAATCTTTGCTAAAGGATTTTTCTTATCTTCTTTATCAAACTCCAATCGGGCTTTCCTGTGCCTTTTTGCCCAGTGCAATGCAGTCATATTGTGTTACGGACAACAACATCAGCCGAATGTCAAAATAAATAAAAAACAAGCAAAAACACTTCATGATTTTAAGAGATGACCCTGAAATCTGTCCAGGTTATAAAGTGGTGCAGTGACTGGAGTGGCCTTGAGAACCAGTGCTCATATGTCATATTCTTGTTCTCTCTGTCTCCCTTCTTGCTGCAGGCCAAGGGAAAGAAACAGCTGTTTGTTCAGCTTGTGCTGGATAACATTTGGAGTTTATATGATGCGGTTGTCACGAGGAGGTGAGTGAGATAAACCAGCCCTTTGTTATGCTTTAAAATGACAAGCAGTATTGTTTTTTTTAATTGAATTAATTCTCTTTAGTACAAGGAATGGAAATGTAGCAATGTATACCAATGTCATGTTAATTTTATTTGATGCTACGTGTGTGCTATGGATGGGTCAGATTGCTAAATCGGATCCTAAAGAACCATTTTAGCTCAGAGATATCTCTTCACAGGAGGACCTGTGGAAAATCCATGTGTAAGCAAGTGTTAGATGATGATGATTGTAATAATCGTTGATAGAAATGTTGTTGGCAAATAATAAAGTGCAGGTCACAAATTAATTATTAATTATCTGGGTTCTGGATATGGTTTGATACCGATACTGTCCGATATCATAGTTATTATACATTTCTTTGTTGGTGGTGATATTATGTGTAAGGTTAGGAAAGGATTAAGCAACAAAGCAATTCTAATTTAAAAGACAAACTAATTTACACAAATGCGTTTAGGTCTATCTTAACCCATTGATGACTATGGCAATCTAGGGTTTTCTGAAAAAATAGTATGAATTGTAAAGTCTACCAAAACCTTAATATCTAAGCCTGTGTAGCACATAGAAACATGAAATAAAATACATTTAAAAGTTAAGGTTCACAGGTTTTATTTAAACATGCTCCCTTAGCGCTTACAAACCAACATGTTTCAAGCACGCGGTTGTCCAGCCGTTGCTTAAAAAACATAACCTGGATGTTAATTGCCCAAATAACTTCCGTCCAATATCGAAACTACCATTCATTTAAAAAATTCTGGAAAAAGCAGTCCTCTCTCAAGTATTGCCATTTCTTAACTCTGCCAACGTCTTGGAGCCCTTTCAGTCTGGCTTTAAGGCACGCCACAGCTCTGAAACGGCTTTGCTAAAAGTGTCTAATGACTTACTCCTCACGCTAGACACAGGTGAGAACGCCATCTTAGTCTTATTAGACCTTAGTGCTGCCTTCGATACAGTCGACCACCCCACTCTTCTAGCCCGCCTCCATCAGTGGGTTGGTATAAGGGGCTCAGCTCTGCAGTGGTTCTCCTCCTACCTCTCCCATAGATCATTTTCAGTGTCCATAGGTCAGCACTCCTCCTAATAAAGCACTCCCTATCATATCACAACCTTGAAATAATTATCCATGCTTTCATTACATCACGGCTGGATTACTGTAACTCCCTCTACCTTGGTCTCCCTCAGTCCCTCATATCACGCCTCCAAATAGTCCAGAATGCAGCAGCAAGACTGTTGACTGGGTCAAAAAAGTGGGAACACATCACACCCGTTCTTGCTTCCCTTCACTGGCTGCCTGTACAACATAGGATCATTTTCAAAACAGTTCTCATGGTATTCAAAGCCCTCAATGGTCAGGCCCCATCTTATATAGCGGACCTTGTACACCCCCACTCAGCCCCTAGGACCCTAAGATCCTCCAATAAGGGTCTTCTCCACATCCCCCGATCCAGACTAAAACAAAAAGGTGACCGGGCCTTCGCAGTAGCTGCCCCACGCTTGTGGAACCAACTGCCACCTGACATACGTGATGCCCCCTCCATTACTGCCTTTAAATCAAGGCTCAAAACCCATCTGTACACCCTGGCTTTCCCTCCCCATTAGCTATCTGACTTTTACACTACTGTATATGTTTGTGTGTGGAAGTCCGGGTTATGTATTTTGTATTTTTTTTATCTTTATTTTTTCTATTGTTGTTGTTGTTATTTTACTTTCATGTTGGCCCATGTTGGCCTACTGAATGCACTATGTACAGCACTTTGGTCAGTGAAAACTGTTATAAATGTGCTTTTATAAATACATTTTACTTACTTACTTACTAACACATTTTTCTAAAAATCGTCAAAATTAGATGGGGGAGAAAAAAAAGAATAAATAATATAAAATATTTAAAAATAATGTGCGAAACGAGGTTATAATCCTGCTTCCTTTTAGCATGGATAGTAGTGACTGAGTGTGCAGTGGAGGGATAAAAATAGACAGATATAGGAAGGAGAAGATAGCTTTATTTTATTATTTAGTTCAGTTATCACTGGCACCATAAATCCGACTTCCCAGTAAAACTGGAACGCAGACTGACTCCTGCTGTCGGGAGCCGATCAGCTGGTCCAAACGGCTGTATACCACGGAGATGAAAACGAAACTGAAACTTAACTATCGCCTGGCTGGGCTGAATTTGAGTTGGAGCAGCAAAATATAGCCTAAATTCATAAATATTGTTAATAAATAGATGCAATGTGTTGTGTGATTTTCGTCAGTAGCCTATAGTAGACCTTGATTCTGCGCTCCAAACGCCACTAACTGTTCTGTAATACACTATCGCCGACACAGCTGGCGTATTTTTTTTATTATTATTTATTTATAAATTTTTTGATTGGCGTGATTTTCGGCAAACCACACTTTTTTTGGGTGGTCACGTGGTCTTAAAAAATCAACAAAACCCACCTCATGTGTATTTGAACCAATGACGGTGCATTCTATGTTGCGCATGCCATGAAAATTAGATAAAGTAACAATGCTGCGCGACGCAGCATCAGGCAGGAGATACAATGTAGCATCGCGCAGCAGCCATCATCAATGGGTTGACAGCTTTGAACGATTTGAATGCAGAAGAACCTCAGAACTCAACTTTTGAATTGCTAAATTCTAATATTAATGTGTGCTATATCACATAGCAATGGTCTAATATTTAAATTAATTAAAAAAAATTAAAATAAGTGTGAGTTGTCCGATATCCGATACGTAGATTACAGCCATATCGGACCCGTTGGCGATATTGGATGGGATCGGCCACGTCCGTAGTGATAGCACACCACAGCAAAGGGTTGAAAGATCAAAATATGTGGCATGTTTTTAATTTGCACAATGACCAGCATTTCCAACTGCAACCTTTCAAGGGGGAGTCAGCAGTTCTGTAGAATGCTTGTTAAACTGCAAAGTTTAGGACCTTAGTATTCTAGACCTGGACATTTCATAAAAACATGCACCATGAAAACAGTTTCTAGTATTCACTCAAATTACAATTCTGAACCTGAAAGTGAGCAGAACATGTGACCTTTAACCCTCACCAAGAAGAGCCTGAGTTGAAAAGTGCCATGAAAACACATGTGTGATCATGACATGTCCACCTTGTTCGTGATCTTTGTGTTCAAACAATGTCTATTGTGTGTTTCTGTGACTAGAGACAAGGAAAAGGTGGAGAAGGTGGTGACATCACTGGGGGTGAAGGTGATGGCCAGGGACCTTCGTCACTCCGACCCCAAAGTCCTCCTGTCTGCTATCTGCAGCCAGTGGTTACCCCTGTCCCAGGCCGTCCTCTGTATCCTCTATAAGAATCTGCTCTGCTTTCATATAGTGTTTGTTTTGCAGCTCTAGTTGAGCATCGTTTTGGGTGGATGGTTTGTGCGTGTGGAGTTTAGTTTTTCTTTAACACAGACTGTAGCCATGGTGTGTGAGAAGCTTCCCAGTCCATTAGACATAGCAACAGAGAGGGTGGAGAAGCTCATGAGTGTCGGAGCACGACGATTTGACCTGTTGCCCACACAGACGCAGGAACTTAAAAAAGGTTTGTTCCCACACACACACACACACACACACACACACACACACACACACACACACACACACACACACACACGCGTGTCCTGTTGTACACTGCCCGGACAAAAAAAATGTCGCCACCTGGATTTTACTAGGCAAAAAGGCAAGAGCCCTCCATCGGTCAAAAACTGCAGTGATTAATATGTTTCAGTTGTAAATAAATAAAATTATTTGTTGGAATCAAAATTTTAAATATCGACAGTAGAACTCCCGGCTATGTTTAATAGTGACAGTAAGGCTGCACTCACACTAGGCAAAGTTGCCCTGTACTGTAGTCCATTACAATTCCCCCCCTCCCCTCTTCACTGCTGGCCTGTACTCACACAGCTCCTAAAGATCTGGGCCTAGGCACTATTGCTCCTTCCCTACGTCACGTTTGTGTGCGTTTGGGACTGGAGCTTAGGCTGCTTGTGGGCAATACGATTGTTTTTGAATATTTTCATCCAGTCAACTTTGCAGCAAACATTCCAGACCAACGAGAATCCTTCAGCAATTGTTTTGTGTAAGTGCACGTTGCGCGCGTGAACGTAATGAACGTTATTTTAAGTGTGTCTTTATAGAGTGTCTTGTTAAACGTTTCCTTATCACCGGACCGCCGAGTCCTGCTGTGTGTTGTTTTGGGTTCGTCTCCCCCGCCGTGCGTAAAGGCAGCATTATAACAGCTGATGAACAAGAGTAAACACAGTGGGCCTTAAGGCAGCGGTCAAGAAAACCTTTTTGCTTTGCTTTCTGTTGCTCTCACCTTTTTATCTCTCCCTCCCTCTTGTATTAGCCCACACCTAAGTCCAAGTTTAGACATTTAACCGACTATGTGCATCCCTAATAAATTGACGTCAGGATTACCGTCTACGCGCGACGCGTGCTTGTGCTTTAGCATCTGTACTGTGGCCTGAGTACACCTCTACCAAGTGTGCCGTGGCCGAGGAAGTGTACTGTACTTCAGATGTGGTGTGTGTGGTGTGTGACTCTTTTCCCCTGCTCTTTGCTGTTTTTCCAGCTTTTCTTCAGTGCTCCAGTGACGAAAATGCCCCGGTCATCGTCTTCGTATCTAAGATGTTTGCTGTGGACACCAAGAGCTTACCTCAGAACAGACAGAGGTGAGAGAGAGAGAGAGAGAAGAGAGAGAAGAGAGAGAGGAGAGAGAGAGAGAAGAGAGAGAAGAGAGAGAGAGAGAGAGAGAGAGAGAGAGAGAGAGAGAGAGAGAGAGAGAGAGAGAGAGAGAGAGAGAGGATGAGAGATGAGAGGAGAGAGAGTGAGAGAGGAGAGATGAGAGAGTGAGGAGAGAGAGGAGAGATGAGGAGAGAGGAGAGAGAGAGAGAGGTGAGTGTGTGAGTAGTTCTTTACAACTAGGGGCACGCGTGCGACTGGAAAATTCCCCTAAATGTTTTCATTATTATTACCGGTTAGTTTAGTTTTAAGAGCGAGGGAGAGAGAAGGGACAGTCCGCGCGTGACCAGTTACACTATCAACTGTGCGGATCACGTGACCTACTCATCTCAGTGTCCCGCTGTTGTCAAGTCTTTAACTTGTTGCCAACTTGCGAGTTTTTCCGCTGTATTTGCCGACTTTCCACCATAGCAATAAGGCTGTTAAAGACCAGAGACACATCTTGCAACTTTTTTAAAAAAACGTGCTCACCAAAGCAGAGTAGCAACGGCTTCTGTCTACTCCTCACCGCTGACAGCCCTCACTCATATGGCCAGTCTGTGACATGTGACAAAATAACAAGCGCTGTCCATTTAGTAAGTTTTTCAATATGCAACGTCAGGTATTGTAACATCAATCGCTTGGCTCAACATTGCAGTAGTGATGACTATAGCAAAGGAGTAGCACGTAGTACTAGAGAGATGATTTGGACTCTTCAAGCCCTTTTATGATGCTCGCATACACATTCTGCAACTTCCTCCAATGAGGTTTATAGCAGAGCCGTCCACGCATTTAAAAAGGCCAGGATGACATGACAATGGCCACTGTTGCCATTTTTCTCATTGAACGCCGATGCTTAGATAGAATGGAATTGATTGTTGTGGAGCTGTTAAAGCATTGGTCCAGATGTTGCTTGAATGGGCTGGCCTGTGGAGAGGTCTTCTTCTTCGCTCTGCCTAATTGTGCACTATAAAGTCATCCGCATTTGCCCAATTGTGCTGAAGCTGTTAACCGCTCCGTGAAATCCTCTGACAAGCACTTCAGCTGGCCTTAGTTTGGAAGTGAAACAACAACTTGATTATGTTTACTCCACTCCTAATTGCTGAGGTCTGGGAACTAATTCATTCTGTTACTGTTAACAAGACTAGTTTAGTGGCTATTGTTGCTGTAAGCTAACCTTTCCTTGCCTGAGTATGTGGACTAGGCCATCTTCATTTCAAATAAGTAGAACACATTTTTGGTAAATGCTGGCACCCTGCAAATGATTTAATACATCCATATATTCTCCACACTAAGAGCAAGACAATCTTAAAACTAAATAGGTTAGGAAATGTGTAGAAACTCTAAATACATGTTTGTTTTTTTGCTATTGACAACGGAATGATATTATTCTAACGTTATTATTTATTGATATAATTGATAATATTATTTAAGAATTGTGTGATAAGCTTTTACTGCCTTTTGTTGGTGTTGGGGATCGACAGCCTGTGACATCGCTACAGCACATGCCAACACCAGCAGTGTGCCAAGTTGTAGATAAACACTTCAACGTCAAAATGAATACGATAAGATAATCATTTATTAGTCGCACAGTGGGGACTCGTTCAGTGTAAAAGCATCAAAAGAGGATAGTGAAAATAACAACAGCATCAGGTAAGATGCAACATATATCAACAACCGTATGTAAACAGTAAAAAAAGTTGACGCTAAAAAGTAAACGGTAAACAAAGTTACAATATATTGTCAATTGATGTGGATATTAGCGTCAGCTAAGAAGTTAAGATACTTCACTGACATGTATTTGACAGTGCAGAATGTTTTCTTAAACAAGTTGTTTATACTAATGTAATAACTGATATCTAATCTACTTTAACCAGAACTAGAACAGTAGCATACACTGCTTTTACAATCACAACTTTGAATTGTTCATTTTACAAACATTTTAGGGATACAAAAATATCGCCAATTATCGTTATCGTCAAAATCCCAGAAGATATGGAGATATTATCTTTTGTCATTATGGCACAGCCCTACTTTCCCATTGGTTTGTCAGCTTCTTCTCCAGTATGACTAATGCTCTGTAGAAGGATCCTGTCTCCTGTCACAGGGCTGCAGCCTATTGCTCACCCTGCTGATGCACCGCTATGGAAACAGATCAGCAGGCAGAGGAGAGAGGGATACAGGCTCGTAGACAGGCTGTCGGGGGGATATAAGGGAGAGAGAGAGACAGAGAGACACACACAGAGACACAGAAAGAGAGACACAGAAAGACAGAGACAGGAAATGCATATGAAGGAAGGAGAGGACATCTCAGACTGAGCCAGGGAGGGAAAAGCCTATCCAGGATCTCAGCTAATGACCATGCAAGAGCTTCTCCAGTCTGCCCACTCACTAGCTGCAGCAGACAGGCACACACCTACTCAGTACTGACATGACCGTGGCAGCTCATGCCTAGAGACGAGTGGCTCATAAACATACCACCACCACAGCCAGACGGTCTGGCCCTCAACACTTGATTTAACTGTGTAACACTTTCAATCCAACAGTCTCTATTCCTGGTTTATACAGTCCCCTCCAAAAGTATTGGAACAGTGAGGCCAATTCATTTATTTTTGCTGTAGACTGGAAACATTTGGGTTTGACTCCAAAAGATGAATATGAGATACTTTTGCTCACCTAAAAATGTGGTGTTCCTTTACAAATAATGCTTTTTTCCTCAGTTGGGCATCAGATCCTGATGTAAATACCTGGAAATGAAAGCCGAAATGTTGATCTATTGTCTCATCTTCATAGTTTGGTGTCAAACCCAAATGTTTCCAGTCTACAGCAAAAATAAAGGAATTGGCCTCACTGTTCCAATACTTTTGGAGGGGACTGTAGCTCAGAGAGGCACGTCCGAAGTGAAGGTTAGAAAAGAAATAAATAAACCTTACACTTTAACAGCTATTAGGTTGCTGGAAGATGAGAGTGGCAGAAATGACTTGGATATACAGGTGCTACTCATGTTATACAGTGTCGTGCGAAAGTTTGTGAACCCCTTGAGCCTTTTGGAATTTTATTTATTTTAACCATTATTAATTCATTTTTTTCAATACCAGTATTTTTTATGTGAAATAATAGATGTTTGTTTATCAATTCAACATTTTTTCTTTTCCAGAAATCAATTGTTAAAACAGTTAAAACAAATTATTTGACAAATGTTGTATGTGCAAAAGTTTGTGAACCCTAAGCTGCATTGCTTAAATCGAGCAAGGTAAACACAATCAGGTGGGCCAAATTGATTGATGAAATAGACCAATGTAATGAGAGATCTTTAGGGAAGAAATTGGGCGCCACTAGGTAAAACAAAGATAAAACCAGGTCAGTTTAGGCCCACCAAACTGAACCCATACAGGTCAGACATGCTAAAAGGGAAAGAAATCTCAGAAGATCTCAGGAATAGAGTTGTGATGCTGCACATTTGTCTGGGGACAGCTATAAATTAATTCAAAAAAAGTTTGAGCTCCATCGGTCCACCGTGAGGCAAATCATCTACAAATGGAGAGCTTTACGAGTGACTAAACATCTGCCTAGAAGTGGACTTCCTTCAAAAATATCTTCAAGCGCCACAAGAAAAGTATTTTTTTAGTTAAAAGCCAACCCACACATTTCGCACGACACTGTATATATAGCCACTCGTCTCTCTCTCTCTCTCTCTCTCTCTCTCTCTCTCTCTCTCTCTCTCTCTCTCTCTCTCTCTCTCTCTCTCTCTCTCTCTCTCTCTCTCTCTATATATATATATATATATATATATATATATATATATATATATATATATATATATATATATAAATTAGGCGCTTTATTTAAACGAAGTCCATGCTTAGGTGCTGGTTGTAACTTTTCGTCTGTAGTAGGGATGAGCCCGAATCCGAATATGTATTCGGATAAGCACGGATAATGAGTTAGATACGGATACAGATAATTTCCGAATAGTCCCGTTATTATTCGGGGATTTTTTTTTATATATATTATGCGCCTAATTGATGCAGCGCGTTCCGCCTCAATGACACAACAGGTAGAATGACAGTTCTGCGGTGGACATGAGAGGACCGGGCGCGTCCCGTGACCCGCGGTCTCTCTCTTTTTATCCACTGATAAATGCAGCGCGTTCGCCCTTTCCCTCGAATAGAGGGTTCTACCTGTCGCATTCGCTGCCGTTTTTATGTGAGTTTCCTCGTAACCTGCTGCCGTGGCGGAGAAGAGATGAACCGATGGAATATGCTGCACCCCGAGTCACCGTCAGCCCTTCCCCGATGTATTCACTAGGCATACTGCTTAAACTCTTTCAAACACCACAACGTTTCCATCAAACTGATGCTTAGGACCTGTTCTTTTTCAGCTGTCAATCAGTGCATAGACGCATAGGCCTACTTCAGGACCTATACAATAAAATCGGAAACTGCAAACTTGACACATTGAAATCACATATGGCTTTGTGGAAAGGGTAAGATATTATTTAGGGTTTATGAGATTGGCACGTTGATACAGATTGTTCCTAAACCTTAGTTTAGTAAAACAAATGTAAAAAAAGATCGATAAGGAGAGATAGTGATAAAAATAATCATGAAATACAGCTGTATTTCCCCCAGTTAAAGGGATACCTTAATTAAGTTAAAAGTAAAACACTGGCCCTCATTTACTAACAGTGAGTAGCCTATGCACAGATTTGGGCTGTTATTTATCAATATTTTCGTTCCCTGAATTTAGGTTAGGTTAGGTTAGGTTAGGTTAGGTTAAACTTTATTGTCCCGTGGGGAAATTTGTCTTGGGCACAGTGCATTTCTTCGTATTCTGAGAAAAAGGAGAGAGATGAAAAGGTAGAAATATATCTGACTTTTTGACTTATATTTCAACATTACATCAATGTGATGCTTTGAAGGGACAACAATTGCATTGACAATGAATATTAGTTTAGAAAATCAATTTAGGTGTGACTTCCTTTAATGTAGACTAATGTAAAAGAAACTTCCGGTATACGCCACGCCCACTTCTTGTTGTGTATCCGGATACAGATACAGATAATTTTGTTGGTTGAACAGATACAGATAATGACGTCTCCGCACACCCCTAATATATATATAATCATATGAAAAAGTTTGGGAACCCCTCTCAGCCGGCATTATAATTGACTCTGCTTTCACACAAAAAATATAAAAGTGATATGTCTTTAATTTACCAGGAACAGCTAAGTACTGGGATGTTTTCCAAACAAAGATTTTTTGAAAAGCAGTATTTGGTTGTATGAAATAAAATAAAATGTGAAAAACTGGCTGTGCAAAAATATGGGTACCCTTGTGGTTTTGTTGATTTTAATGCCTGTAACAGCATGTACAACTGATGACTTTAAACACAAAGTTGGTTGGATTATGTTGTTAAGCCTTGAACCTCATATAATTGTCTGTTTAATCATGAGAAAATGTATTTTAGGTGCCTAAATGCAAGTTGCACTTCTCTTTGACTCTCTGCTGAAGTGAGACAGAATGGGATCATCAAAACAGCTCCCAAAAGATCTTAAAAACAAAGATTATTCATTGTCATGGTTTAGGGGAAGGCTACAAGAAGCTTTCCCAAAGGTTTCAATTGTCAATTTCTACTGTAAGGAACGTTGTCAGGGAATGGAAGGACACAGGCACAGTTGCAGTTAAACCCAGGTCTAGCAGACCAAGAAAAGTACAAGAGCAGCATATGCGGCGGATTGTGAGAATGGTTGCACACAACCCAAAGATCACCTCCAAAGACCTGCAAGAACATCTGGCTGCAGATTGTGTATCTGTACATGGTTCTACAATTCAGTGCAATTTGCACCAAAACATCTGTATGGCCGGGTGATGAGAAGGAAGCCCTTTCTGCGCCCACGCCACAGATACAGTTGCATGGAGTATGCAAAAGCTCATTTAGACAAGCCAGCTTCATATTGGAAGAAAATGCTTTGGACTGATGAGACAAAAATTAAGTTATTTGGTCTTTATAAAAAGCAGATGTTTTGGTGCAAATTGCGCTGAATTGTTGAACGATGTACAGATACACAATCTGCAGCCAGATGTTCTTGCAGGTCTTTGGAGGTGATCTGTGGGTTGTGTGCAACTAGAGCTGCAACGATTAATCGACGAATCGATTATTAATCGATTATTAAAATAATCGCCAACTATTTTGATAATCGATTAATCGTTTCAAGTAATTTTTTAATAAAACATTTCCAAATTCTCTGATTTCAGCTTCTCAAATGTGAATATTTTCTGGTTTCTTTAATCCTATTATGACAGTAAACTGAAATATCTGTTTGTTTTGGACATAAAAATACATTTGAGGACGTCAACATGGGCTTTGGAAAATTGATCAACATGTTTCACCATTTTCTGACATTTTATGGGCCAAAACACTAATCGATTAATAATCGATTCATCGAGAAAATAATCGACAGATTAATCGATTATCAAAATAATCGTTAGCTGCAGCCCTATGTGCAACCATTCTCACAATCCTCCACCTATGCCGCTCCTGTTTTTTTCTTGGTCTGCCATGCCTGAGTTTAACTGCCACTATGCCCGTGTCCTTCCATTTCCTGACAACGTTCCCTACAGTCGAAATTGACAATTGAAACCTTTGGGAAAGCTTCTTGTAGCCTTCCCCTAAACCATGACAATGAACAATCTTTGTTTTTCAGATCTTTTGGGAGCTGTTTTGATGATCCCATTCTGTCTCACTTCAGCAGAGAGTCAAAGAGAAGTGCAACTTGCATTTAGGCACCTAAAATACCTTTTTCTCATGATTAAACAGACAATTATATGAGGTTCAAGGCTTAACAACATAATCCAACCAACTTTGTGTTTAAAGTAATCAGTTTTACATGCTGTTACAGGCATTAAAATCAACAAAACCACAAGGGTACCCATATTTTTGCACAGCCAGTTTTTCACATTTTATTTTATTTCATACAACCAAATACTGCTTTTCAAAAAATATTTGTTTGGAAAACATCCCAGTACTTAGCTGTTCCTGGTAAATTAAAGACATACCACTTTTATATTTTTTTTTGTGAAAGCAGAGTCAATTATAATGCCGGCTGAGAGGGGTTCCCAAACTTTTTCATATGATTGTATATATAGGGGAAAGTTGGGTGAGTTGTGCATTTTGGAAGTTGCAAAACCCCTTGTTTCTAGAAAACCGTGGAAGAAATTGGAAATGTGACCACATATTTAAGAAGAGCCATCCATTTGACTCATCCTGTAAAGAAGGGAGACACAAGGAATAAGATATAAGCACATTCAAGCTCAAAAAACTGTGTTTTGCCTTTCAAAGTAAAATTTCCATGATCAAGGTTTTTTGATTATTGTGTCTGAACAATTATAGACACGTTTGAAAACATTTGACACATGTTTTAGTGCTTTGGTATGCTACACTTTGAGTCTATATAGTTAGCACGATGTCAGCCCTAAATTGCTGCATTCATGCCTATTATCCAAAATTCTGGGGATGGGGTGATTTGTGCGAAAGTGCCTGGGTGAGTTATAAGTAAGTAAGTAAGTAAAATGTATTTAGAAAAGCACATTTATGACAGTTTGCACTGTCCAAAGTGCTGTACATAGTGCATTCAGTAGGTAAACAATGAAGGTAAAATAACAATAACCAAAATAAAAGACGTAAAGCCCATACATCCACATAAACACAGATAGTAGTGCAGAGGTAAGTAAGTAGTGCAGAGGTTAATGGGGAGGAAACACCAGGGTGTACATATGGGTTTTGAGCCTTGATTTAAAGGCAGAAATGTAGGGGGAATCACATTTGTCAGGTGGCAGTTGGTTCCACAAGCACGGAGCAACTAGTGCAAAGTACATTTCTGAGAGTCGTGCCAGTGGCATGGCTGTATACGCTGGTCACCAAAAGAAAGTGATTGTCTTCAGTAGCTCAGAAGAGAGTGACATCTCAATTCCACTTAACGACACCACTGATGAGAGTTCAGATGGCCAGAAAGATGATGATGGTGACTTTGTCATTGTGAGCTTTGCAGGCAAAACCACCTAGATCTGCTAGGCCTTGTTTAAGAAAATGTACCTTCAATCTTTGTCAACTATTTACTTTAAATACACCTTAAATAAGTGATTGTCTAATGGATTTGTCTTGCATTACAGTTTTTGAGATGTATATAAATTGGCACAATTCACCCCACCTTATTTTCTCTCAAATGCACGGGGTGATTTGTGCGACAAGACAACTTTTTTTCCGAAAGCTATATTTCTTAAACAGTTTATTCCAGATCCAAAGTTTTTATTGCCAGGGATGCACAACATCCTGAAATGTATGTACATATTTGAGTTGGAGACATAACTGTCAAGGCCTCACTTTAAAATCACTTTGAGTAAAAAGTTGCACAACTCACCCCACTTCCCCCTATTTTGTAAAAAACTGAAAAGTGAAACCCCCATACATGATTACACATAAAGGGAAATCAATCTAAAACAAACCTACTTTTCAGAAGGTCCACATTTCTGTATTCTAAATATTTTTTGTTGATTGGTTTTATGTCATATACTTCTATTTATGTCATATACTTCTATTTTAAGATTTTGTGTGTGTGTGTGGTTGTGTGTGTGTGTGTGTGTGTGTGGTGTCTGTCTGTCTGTCTGTCTGTCTGTCTGTTTTCTTTCTTTCTTTCTTTCTTTCTTTCTTTCTTTTTCTTTCTTTCTTTCTTTCTTTCTTTCTTTCTTTCTTTCTTCTTTCTTTCTTTCTTTCTTTCTTTCTTTCTTTCTTTCTTTCTTCTTCTTTCTTTCTTTCTTTCTTTCTTTAGGCCTTTGACCCAGGAGGAGATTGCGCTGCGCAGGGACCTGGCTAGGCAGAGACATACTGACAGAATGGCAGCTGATCAGACAGCAGAGGAAGGACAGTCTGCAGGACTGAGCACAGGTCAGCTCCGCGTTTCATGTCTTCTCCTTTCTTTAAACACAAACCACTTAATGGAGAACACTTTTTTTGGATGGAGTTAGCAAACAGTTGACAGTTTGTGGTGTTTTCTAACATCATTCAATTTGACAGGGAGCTAAGGGAATGGTTGTTGTCAAATCACTTTTTGTCAAGCTCAGTGAATAAAGGAAAGACCCATAGTCCAGTGTGTGGAGTATGAACATGAAGACGGCTGCCTGTGTTTAACTCATAGATAGTATATAAAATGGATGTAGCATCCGGGCTGACCTCAGTTAATTCAACTGCATCCAATCGTTCTGGCCTATGCGCGTCGCCATCTTGTCAGATTTTTACTCCGCCTAATTTCCTTTTACCGAAAAAGGGCATTGATATGACGTCGGGGGTAGGGAGATACGCCCATCTAGCTGACGTGTACCTCAGAGGCAAAGTGAGGGCCAGCGGCTAGCTGTCACTCAAGAGATCGCGCCCCTAATTATTTATAAATTTTAACCTCCAATAGTTTAAAAACTAGCGTAATCCAAAAAAATCAGCCCCTTGAGGGTTTTTTGGACCAGGCCGTAAATAGGTTTAATAGTGCTGTGAAAACGGCCTACCACTGCGTTCCAAATTATAAAGCAAATTAGATTTTCCCAGATTTTCCTAAATAGTCGATGCAAATCACCGTCAGTATAATTTTCATGTCATCAACCGTTAGAGTATATTTCGAATTTTATTGAACAAACAAACAAATAATAAAAGTATCTTTTTCAAAAATAAAAAACTCCAAATGCACTGTTCTAAATTATTATGCACAACAGAGTTTCAAAACATTCTATAGGTTGTAAACAACTAAAAACGGTCATTTGTTGAATTTGCAGATTTCATAGGTCATATTTAGGTCATATTTAGTGAAATAAAAAGCTATTTCAATCAAAAACATTTACCCATTGATGACTAGGATCTAGGATGATATCTAGTGCTGTGTCTGAAATCGCGCACTTCTGTACTTACACTTACTTTTTTGAGTGCACTTTGCGCAAAACCGGAGAGTGTGCCAAAATGCAGTGCACTGTAAGTTCCTCGGTCGTGCACTCAAAACGGTCTAAAACTTGAGTGTGGAGCGATGGACACTTTCCACACTCAACGGCCGCCATCTTGCCTACGTAACGGAGAGGACGGGACATTCTAATCAAAATAGAGGAGCTTGAAGCAACCATGGAGGCGGACGCGCTCTACAAAAGTTAAATTACACATTGTTTTGGTTTTTCCGCGACTAATGTGCCTGTTTTGGCTATCGATAACGCAAGCAGAAAAAAATACCACCGAAGAAGAACCGTCAAATTGCAAAGTCATTTCCGGTAGATGCGCGACGGCAGTTTGGACAGTGCACTGTAGAAATGAGAGCACTGCGTCTATAAGTAAGTGTACTGTAGGGATAATAAAGTGCACTCAATGTAAGTGCACTTACGTAAGTGCGCGATTTCAGACACAGCATAGGATGCATGTCCTTAAAGATCTCCTATTATACTACTTTTCTGGTCTTAATTTCTTGCTATAGAGCAACCTGACACGAATCACATCACAAAAAACCATGTAGATTTTTGGGACACTCTTCCTCTCACTCTAGCGAGCCACACACTGCTTTGAGCTTCTCTGCTCTGCATAGCCACCCCAGACGGTAAGCAGGGAATACGTCTAAATGCATGTATGTAATTATTTGATACTCTAGTATGGTTAAACATACAAAAATCATTATAACAACGTTTATAGGTCATAAAAGTCTAAAAGTATCAAAGGTCCTCTTTAATGCATGAGGGTTTTCTGAATTAAAAAAAAAAAAAATAGTACGAATTGTCAACGTCTACCAAAACCTTAATATCTAAGCCTGTGTAGCTCATAGAAAAATGAAATAAAATACATTTAAAAGTTAAGGTTCACAGGTTTTATTTAAACATGCTCCCATAGCGCTTACAAACCAACACATTTTTCTAAAAATCGTCAAAATTAGATGGGTGAGAAAAAAAATGAATAAATAATATAAAATATTTAAAAATAATGTGCTAAATGAGGTTATAATCCTGCTTCCTTTTAGCATGGCAGTGTTTCCCCTACCATTATACCAACGGGACCCCCCGCCAGGCCAACAGCTGCCCAACATTTTTTTTAAATTTTTTTTTATTTTTTGTCTGCGCACCGCGGCGCGATGCGCGTGTGCATTCGGAGCGCACATGTCAAACAGGGAAACTGACGAGAAAGAACCTTCCTTTATAGGTCCATGGCATACACTGGAGATATTTAGGACTCAGTAACAGGGAGTTGAACAGGAAAAAGTGCTGAGCAAAACTTAAAAAGTTAAAGTCGCTACGTCGCCATGACAACCAATCTGTATCAACAGCTGAGACAGCGCAGCAAGTTATCTTGAAAACAACAGGCTATTGTAGCCCTACAAGCTTTATTTTTTGGTATTTTCAATGCTACTTTATTTTTACGTTTTAAATTAAGAACTAGGCTACATGAAATATAATGGTCGGAATACGAAATTTGGCTTATTTTGCACACATTTTGATTGATAGGCTAATCATGATGTGTAGCCTAGGTTAATTCATTAATTTTAAATTAATATTTGATAAATTAAAGGAAATGTTTCATGATCCAGATTATTCCAGAAATAAATACTAGACAGGACATACCTGTCTATATTAGGTCTTAAGGTGCGAACACACTGCACTCTGCGGCGCGGCGGTTGGCCGCGCGAATCGCAGGATCCGCGCCGCCTGATAATTTTGGCTCATTTGGCTCATTTGTGTCCGCCGCCGCCCGCCGCCCGATGACTCATTGAATGTGCACGTGGTCCCGAAGTGAGTGACGTCGGGAGGAGCTCAACGCTGATTGGCTATCGCGGCGCGGCCGGCGGCGAAAAGTTCAATATTTTCAACTTCTGCGGCGGCCGCGCCGCGCCGCCCCTGGCCACGCCGCCCCTGGCCGCGCCGCGTGAACCGCTCGCCGCCGCCGGCCGCCGCCGATTCGCGCGGCGGCGCTCGAAATACATTGACTTTCTCTGTAAACTCGCCGCGCGGCGATGTGCAGTGTGTTCGCACCTTTAGTGTTTATTGTATTTTATTTTCATATCCATGTGTTTTTCTTCAATAGTTTATATGGCTTGTGTCTCCAAATTATTCCAGAAAATTGTTTTAGGCAGGACATATATGACAGCTGTTTACAGAGCAAAAAAAAATAAAATCAGATTGATGCATTTAACTTTAAAAAGTTAAATGTTTTCTTCTGCAGGGGCATGCCCCAAGACCCCACTAGAAGGTCCATTCTCCCCCAGCTGTCTCAAAAAGTCCACAAAATGTACAAACGTACCGAATGTGAATGCATAACCCTATGCCCTAATTTGTAGCGGGCTGTCAAAAGAGGCTCATCCATAATACGGTTAGTTTTGGTCAATTTCTACAAGAAATTTGGTACGCACGCCGCGCGCATACTCTTTATCAGCTTTTACCACCAGGCCTAAAAAAATTCTAGGGGAAACACTGCATGGATAGTAGTGACTGAGTGTGCAGTGGAGGGATAAAGATAGACAGATATAGGAAGGAGGAGATAGCTTTATTTTATTATTTAGTTCAATTATCACTGGCACCATAAATCCGACTTCCCAGTAAAACTGGAACGCAGAATGACTCCCGCTGTCTGGAGCCGATCAGCTGGTCCAAACGGCTGTATACCCCGGAGATGAAAACGAAACTGAAACTTAACTATCGCCTGGCTGGGCTGAATTTGAGTTGGAGCAGCAAAATATAGCCTAAATTCTTAAATATTGTTAATAAATAGATGCAATGTGTTGTGTGATTTTTGTCAGTAGTCTATAGTAGACCTAGATTCTGCGCTCCGAACGCCACTAACTGTTCTGTAACACTATCGCGGCACAGCTGGCTTATGTTTTTTTATTATTATTATTATTATTATTATTTTTTATTGACTTGATTTTCGGCAAACCACACAACATTTGGGTGGTCACGTGGTCTTAAAAAATCAACAAAACCCACCTCATGTGTATTTGAAGCAATGACGGTACATTCTATGCTGCGCACGTTATGAAAATTAGATAAAGTACAATGCTGCGCTACGCAGCTGCCGGCAGGACATACAATGTAGCGTCGCGCAGCAGCCGTCATCAATGGGTTAACGCTAACAGGCCAAGTTACATGTTAACATAGGACCCCTTCTTTGATATCACCTTCACAATTCTTGCATCCATTGAACTTGTGAGTTTTTGGAGAGTTTCTGCTTGAATATCTTTTCAGGATGCCAGAATAGCCTCCCATAGCTGCTGTTTTGATGTGAACTGCCTCCCAACCTCATAGATGTTTTGCCTGAGGATGCTCCAAAGGTTCTCAATAGGGTTGAGGTCAGGGGAAGATGGGGGCCACACCATGAGGTTCTCTCCTTTTATGCCCAAAGCAGCCAGTGACACAGAGGTATTCTTTGCAGCATGAGATGGTGCATTGTCATTCATGAAGATTATTTTACTACGGAAGGCAATTTCCTTCTTTTTGTACCACGGAAGAAAGTGGTCAGAAACTCTACATACTTTGCCGAGGTCATTTTCACACCGTCAGGGACCCTGAAGGTGCCAACCATCTCTCCCCATGATTCCGGCCCAAAACATGACTCCGCCACCTCCTGTCTGCCGTCGCAGCCTTGTTGGGACATTGTGGCCATTCACCAACCATCCACTACTCCATCCATCTGGACCATCCAGGGCTGCACGGCACTCATCAGTAAACAATACTGTTTGAAGATGAGTCTTGTATGTATTCATTCATGTATTCCTGAGCCCACTGCAACTGTTTCAGCTTGTGATCATTGTTTAGGGGTGGCCGAATAATAGGTTTATGCACAACTGCAAACTTCTGGATCCTACACCTTGAGGTTTGTGGGACTCCAGAGGCACCAGAAGCTTCAAATACCTGTCTGCTGCTTTGTGATGGCATTTTAGCAGCTGCTCTCCTATTCCGATGAATTTGTCTGGCAGAAACCTTCCTCATATTACCTTTATCCAAACGAACCGTCTGTGCTCTGAATCAGCCACAAATCTCTTCACTGTACGATGATCACACTTAAGTTTTCGTGAAATATCTAATGTTTTCATACCTTGTCCAAGGTATTGCACTATTTGACACTTTTAGGCAGCAGAGAGATCCTTTTTCTTTCCCATATTGCTTGAAACCTGTGGCCTGCTTAATAATGTGAAACGTCCTTGTTAAAGGCCTACTTCACCGGTTTGAATATGAAGGTGTATTGAATTCTGAGATCCTATGTAGTATAAATGTGCGAAAAAAATTGAAATCGGTTCATCCTAGCCTGAGAAAAGGCAGAAAGAGTTTTTTTTTTTTTTTAAACGTACTTTGTAAATATTACTGTGATGTCACAGTAAAAGACATCACAGTAATATTTACAAAGTAAGTTTTTTTTTAACCCTATATTTCTCTTTCTGTGATGTCACGAGAAGGAGAAGCATAGGGTTAAAAAAAGCACTCTTTCTGCTTTTTCTCAGGCTAGGATGAACCGATTTCGATTTTTTTCGCACATTTATACTACATAGGATCTCAGAATTCAATACACCTTCATATTCAAACCGGTGAAGTAGGCCTTTAAGTAGATTTCCTTTGATTGGGCTTACTTAGCAAACTGATTATCACAGGTGTCTGAGATTGATTTCAATGATCCAAAGCGCCCTGAGACACGATACCATCCATGAGTTTAAATTAAATACAAAAATGTAAATGTTTATATGACACTTAATTCCAATTTGCATAATAATTTGGAACACAGTGTATTTAACACGGGAGTCGATGAGAAATTGCTCTGTTTTGGCACCACCTCTTAGTGGCCACTCGGTGAACTCAATTTTTCTGTCACTTTCGCATTTGATGCTGGTAGAACTTGCTGTGGTTTGGGCTTGGTTTAACTTTCACTTCAACACCGTCTTGTTTCTGTCTGTTCAGCTAAGATGGAGAGTCTGACCCTGACAGAGTCAAAGGAGGAAGAGGAGCAGAAGGAGACCTTCATAGCGTTTGCCCGGGTCTACAGCGGGACGGTCAGGAAGGGGCAGAAAGTCTTTGTCCTGGGACCGAAGTATGACCCTGCCCTGGGCCTCAGCATGGTAAACACACAGGCTTTATACTATCTGCTCCATACTACTCCTTTGTCTTTATGTTGAAACATCTGTTGTAACATTGAAATATAAGATAGATATACCAATGTTTACTGTTAAATGTGTACATTGGTAATACTTTACCATAAGGGTACATTAATAAATGAAATGAATGCTTAGTTAATGGTATTCATGGTTAGTCCATGTTATGCATTACTAATGCTCCTGCCCTGTCTGATGTGTGTCAGCTCCCAGAGGGCTGCAGTGCGTCAGGCTGTGTCCCTGAGGTTCCTCACCTGGCCTGTTGTTCCATGGAGAACCTCTACCTGCTGATGGGCAGAGAGCTGGAGGAGCTGCAGGAGGTGCCGGCAGGAAACGTACTGGGTAAATGCCTTTCTTTCTTTCTGCTTATTGCATTACTCACCCTGCTTTCCAAATCTCATACTCTTTCTTCTTACTATTCTACATACTACAGCTGATCATAACAATAATCTAGATAGCATGCAGTAGGCATACAACTGGAGCATACTTTTATTTATTTATTTCATCATAACATTGCACCCTTCAGCTTGCCTCTTGCCTTTACATACACCCATACACTTGATGATTTGGGTTACACGTCCGAAAAGGAGTGGGAAGAAGTTCACACTTATATAAAACGTAAGTCGTTGTTAACAAGCGTCGTCACTCATCTTTTTTTTTGAACAGCCTTCACTAAATGTGAAACAGAGTACAAAGGAGCTCTTGTGAGGCTGCCATCTCCTTTTCTCGTACTGATGTGTGGAACACAACTGTGTGCATGGGACATGATTGTCATGTGTATAGATGCACGGGTCTGCCACTGTGTGTGTGAAAGCCAACAGCTGTCTGTATCCAAATGGAAACTAATCAAAACTTTGATTGTAGATTGTTATTGTAACCAGGGAAATAGCCATTATTGAGTACAGCGGACCTGCTTCAAACACTTAGACCCAGATCATTCTCCCACAACATCACTTTAAAGACACTCACTCTCCTCCTGCTTTCTGCTACACCTTCTTCCCTTCATTCAGCTGAACAGATATATGTTCAGGCTACATGATTATATGACAGTCTCTCCATGACAACACACACATAACACACACGCACGCACCCATGCACGCACACACACCACACACACACACACACACCATTTCTACGTGCATTCTTGATATGACTGGGCAGCTCCTGTAGATGGCTCTGTTGGCTGGCTTTATATTCCTCCACCATCTTTTTATTTTTTTCTCAGAGACTGTCTATAAATGACCTCTTTCACTAGTTTACACATGTATACACACACTACAGATAATTAAGCACTATTTATACTCCACCACAGGCTCTTAGCAGCTCTGTAAAGAGGAATTGTCTGTGATGTGCCTACATTTCAGTCATTCTCTGGCCAAGTTGTTCTAATGTAGCTCAGGCACAGTTTGAACACAGTTAGGCATGTAGTGCTGTGCTGTGCTGTGCTTAGCCTTAATTTGAAGGCTGACATAAAACTGTCATCACTGTGTCATGACAACTGCCTAAGAGTTATGTACATTTAAGACTGTTGTCATTGTCTCTCAATGCCATTTGGTTGATAATGGATTGTGATTGTGTGTATTGAATTGTACTCACCACAATAACAATGAATGAAGCTCATTGTGTCTCTTATCTGTGGTGGTTTCTCTCAAGAATCTGATTAAATGCTGACTTAGGACGTGGCAGGAAGGCTGAAAAGGCAGTTAACTATCTCTGTGTTTACTTCCACAATCAGGTCAACAAACGAGATTGGTGCATGTTGAGGATTAATGTGATTTCAGATTGATCAAAAAGCACAGGTTTTTCTTTGCTTTTATTTGGACAATTTTGAGTTAAGTTGAGTTTGTTTATTTATTTTTGATCACACCATTGCATACCATAAGAAGCTGCTGGTAGCTGGCTGTGTGAAAATGATCCATATACTATCCAATGTTTAGTTTCTATGCAGTCTGATCCTCACAGTGAATGTACAGTGCATCATATCCCAGCCTTAAAAAACCCAGTATAAGTCATGCTGTATATTATATTGAACTACCTCTAAATATTGCTACATAACTGTTGTATTCCATAGCATGTGTGTATATGTCTAAGCTCGTCATATATGTTATGTGTAACGTATTGATTGTTGCTTCGTGCAGTGTTGACCTCACGTTAATGTGGGTAGGCACTTTGAACAGAGTGCTGTGGATGCACTATCATAGTTGTGATATCCTCCTATGAGACATAAAGTCATAAATAATGAAAGAGATGTGCATTAGGATATTGATGGTGAGTCATCAGTGTGTGTGTGAGAGCATGAGGCAGAGTGTTCAGGAGCAAGTTATCAATAAGCAGCATGGGGGCTCCTTATATTAGGCTTAGACTGTAGGTCATAGAGGATGACTTTGGGAGCGGCGATCACAGCACAGAGAAATACTTTTTACACTTAAAACCAGCACCTTATGAGGGGCGCCCTTAGCTCAGTTGGTAGGGCGTCCCCCCCATGGGCCTCGGCCAGCAGCGGACCCGGGTTCGATTCCAGCCCGCGGTCATTCTCTGCATGACACTCCCCTCTCTGCCCCATTTCAACTCTGTCTCTACACTATCAATAAACCATAAAAATGCCAAAAAAATATCTTTAAAACCAGCACTTTATTTTTTATCACAATTTTTTGTTGAGTTACAGGTTACTCAACCAAAAATGTATAAACAAACATTTGTCTCTTATCAATGATTTATATAATTAGATAATGAATAACCTATATCTATGTGAACTGACACGATGTGTAACGCTGAAATGAAATATATGCTGCTGCGCCTCGATGAAAAAGATTGCCGTAACTGGTGCAACCTGTGAAAAGTTAGTCTGGAGCCCTGCTTGACTTGAAAATGTCTGTTTTGCTGCTCAAAAGCGCCAGAAAAAATGTCCATGGTCGATGTTACTCCAGCTCATGTTACTGTGTGACGGTACTGGATCATTATCATTGTCATTATCAGACCGTCTGGCACCATGCACATGTTCAAAGTCACTTAAACCCCTTTCTTTCCCATTCTGTTGCTCGGTTTGAACTTCAACAAGTTGTCCTGACCAGGTCTACATGACTAAATGCATTGCGTTGCTGACATGTGATTGGCTGATTAGTTATATGCTTTAACAAAAAATTAAACCTGTGTACCTAACAAAGTGGCTTGTGAGTGTGTATATATATTCTGTATATATATATGGAACTGCACAACAGAGGGCGGTACAGGCAGCAGGAGTAAAACCCACCTCACAAGTGTCAGAGCTTGTAGAGCAGATGTGTGTTGAAGTAGAGGGTTTTTGTGTTCCTCTTGACTAACTAATTAAGATCTGAATCAATACATTGGCAGGTCTTTCAACAGTTTGGTGTAATATTTCCTGTGTCATGTATTTGCTCAACACACTGCCAAGCCGTGGATGCTCTTTGACTACCTTAAAAGGCTTTCATTCTAATTCTCTCCAGTGTTTTTCGGTTTAGCAGCATACACCCAGCCAGTGTTTGGGATTTTCTCTGTGATTACGGTTGAGAACGAGCACACAGCAAGCTTGATAATGTTTGACGGTCAGCAGTTTGTCACAGGGGGTTAAAGGAGGGCCAACATCAATCTCTCATCATCAGGGCCTTAATGTGAAGCAGCTGTTGTTCAGAGCCACAGCCCCAAACGCAGTCCAAGTCAGTTCTCTGGAAGGAAGAAGAAAAAAAAAAGAAAAGAAAAAAAGACTTAAATAGTTGAAATGAATGAATGCTGCTGATTCAGCACCGGGTGACTTCATGAAAACATTTGCTTTGCATTAGGGCCTGTCTCTTGGTGTGCCAGCGGTGACTATGGACCTCAGATCTTAAGCAGAACACACTGACTGAATGATTTTTACAGATGTCAACCACACAGGGGTGATGGCAGACGCTAGCCTAGGTTCATCTCAGTCCAGCTCTAATCAGATCGTGAATAAAGATACTGTTTCTATTCTGGTTCCACATCAGACAATAATACGTTTCTTAAGCAGACCTCCATCTCTGCAAACTATTAGTTTTGCTTTATAATCTGGTCTGGAATTTTGGTATTTTAAAATAAAATTTGTCTATTTATGGATCATACTTTGGTTGCATCACACTTGTAGTTTTGTCTTCTTAAAAGGACACAATCCAAAAAAAATTAGACTGTTTTATGTTCACAGGACTAATCAGCTTTTTGGTCGTCGTGTTGCCCTTTACCGCTGGGTGCATCATAAACAATCTGAATAATGTCTTGGTCTCCAGATAGCAGTAGACATGGACAATACTAAAGGACGATAATAACTTGCCCAATGTAAATCAATTCCATGCAGACATGTTTGTTTAGTTTCTGCTTTGTAACATTGACTTATTCTACTTTTTATTACAGCCATGTTATAGGCAACGGTACGTCTATAGCGCCATACACAGACCAAACTAGTGGAGTTTATCTGCTCCAAACACTTGATGGAAACGTACCTAAGTCACATTCCTTTTTTTCTTTCTCTTTTCGGAACTTTCAAAAGATTTGCTTCACATTTAGATGGAAACCTGGCTACTGAGCTGAAAGGTTCATTATTGACCTTGGCAACAGCAGTTGACAAAACAGTTTTAACTCACAGACCACTCACTGAACAGTTTCCACCCTGTCACATGGTCTTTATCCACAGATTGACTTTACTCAAATAACTTTGTTGAACAAAGTTGTTGAACGATGTTCAATTGAGTGTTTTTTTTCCAATTTATTTTCAAAATATCCATTTAGCTCATTTCAGCTACCGGAGCCTAATGACCTGTACCTTCAAGAATTTCCTTGAGCTAAATTTAAAAGAACCTGTAAACTCTAGGATCTACCTGGTTCTGAATTGTGTTAAACAAACCAGTTTGTTTCAGACATAAGTCACTGAAAAGTAGACAAAGGGACCAACATTGTCATTTGTAAGCACTGTGTGGTAGCCGTGTGACTTCTTACCACCATTTCATCAAAAGTTAAGGAAAAATTGGTTAAGGGGGGTCACTAAAACACACATTCATCCTAACTCTAACCGTACACCCTAACAGAGATTAAATGTAACCACTATTGCCACTCCGAAGGCATTTTCTTCCTTAGTCGTCCTTGACACAGTTTCCAGTCCCAGCCCTAGTCCTGCTGGGATCCCACAGCCATGAAACATTCTCCACCTCATCAGTCCTCCAATTTCCCCTCGGAAATGTCTTCCCCTCCTCCGTTTCTCCTTGCATGCTCCGTTCTTTTGCCCTGCCTCTCCTTCTGTCTAGCTCTCCCTTCCATTGTCTCTCTCATTTGGTCTGATCTGGATTTTTCTTCTGTGCCCTTTCTGATGAAACATAATCTCTAGGGCTTTCAAGCTGACATGAACAAATCTGTTTGTCTGTTCGGGCCAAGATGTAGGAAGAAAGAGATTGATAGAGAAAGGGAACAAAAAAATAGGTTTTCCCCGTGTATTTAAAACCTTAGTAGTCACTTCACATACTGATCTTGATGACTTGAGATACAGGAATCAGCAACAGGTCTCTTTACATGAACTTTCCAGTCTAGCATAGTGTCTGTCTTTTTGCTTGTGTTTCTCCAGAAAAGCTTTGAGAACCCAGAAACTCGGACAAGTGTGTTTGAGTTGAAAGGGAGGAGCTGTGGACAATGGTAGGGGAAAAACTATTCAAACCCGGGCTTTAAAAAACTGAAAGTTGAAAATAGGTGTCTTGTGTTGTGTGACAAGTAAAACTAATCCTTAGGAAATAATGTACCCGGGCAGGTACATGGGCCTAAAGGCTGATAACTGAAGAGTTGCCATGCCACCAGCAGTGGCAGGGTCAATCTGAATTCCACCTCTCACGATTGGCACATACAAGGACATACAGGTGATACTCGTATTATTAGAATATTATGGAAAATGAATCGGAATTGAGGCAAGAATTCATTCAAAAGGGGCCCAAACCAAGTATTGAGTACATATGGATGATTATACTTTATAGAGGGCCGACATTTCTGTATTTAAAATCCCTTCTTTATTGATTTCATGTGATATTAAAATTTTCTGAGATTTTGAATTTGGGGTTTTCTCAAGATGTTAGCTATAATAATCAAAATTATAACAAATAAAGGCTTGAGATATCTCACTTTGCATGTAATTAGTCTATATAATATATTATTTTCACCTTTTAAGTTGAATTACTGAAATAAATGAACTTTTGCAAGATATTCTAATTTTTCGAGTTTCACCGGTACGTGCACGAGCACAGAGTTTGAGCACATTAACATTTCCTGTACAATCCAAAGCCACTTCAGCGCTCTGTTCTACTGAACTGCTCCCCAGCCTCAGGTTAAAGCATCAGTCACCACCACCTGGTGACGTGAGGCCATGGAACCTCACCAGATGCCCCTGGCCAGAGGTCACCTTTCTCTTCATGGCCACACATTGGCTGGACACCCTGACTTTCTTGGATCTTAATGACCTTGGTTCTAAATGGAGCCCAATGGTCCTAAAAGTGGAATGGCCACACATACGGAAGGCAGTGGCACTACTGATGTCAACATATCCAACAGCCTAAAAAAAGGTTGTACCTTCTCTGGACAAAGGAGTGAAAGTGACCGTTAGTAACTGGGAGCATTGGCTTGATGAATAAGATGAGTTTCTAAAACTCAATTTAAAACAACTATCTCAGATACAAGACACAACTGAACTAGTACTGCTAAAATACAGAATCAGTGGGCAGACATCAGGGCGAACAACTTGCTCATATGGTTATGAAGTAAATCAACAATCCTATTGGACAGGTGGTTAGTGACGACTGCCAAGGCAAGGCGCATCTAGGGGCGGAGCCTCTGAAGGAGCAGGAGGAGAGGGGTGTATTTGTTTTGGTACAAATATCAAAAAGCTTTCTCTGGAATCACTGGCTCCACCTTTTAACAAGCAAAATCACTTGTCACTGAAAATACACAATAAATACACTTTAAAGAAGACACAATGACAGGCTTCCCTCTCGGATAAAGTTACTTGAAAGCTTACATAGCTACTTATCGTGCTAGACTATAGCTTCAAAGCTGTCAAAGACATCTGCGTTATACATCCTGTGCCCTATGTTGTTGCAGGATGCTTATGAATTAGTTGAAATACTTGACTTGTTTTAATGTTGTTTATACTTCAAGGTTGCACATGGCCTTAACACAAAATGGCCGTACGTGTTTTAGTAATTGTAATGGTAGTGAGTGAGTCTAACTACACCAGTCTTTTTGGGCACAAAGTTCTCTTCTGTTAACCATTCGGTGAGCAGAAAACTCCAGAAGCAAGGCCCTAGGTGGGTTATTGCTGAGCTGTTTAAAGTTAAAAAAGTGCCTGTCCTAAATAGATACCCAGCAGAGTGTGTGTGTGTGTGTGTGTGTGTGTGTGTGTGTGTGTTGTTAAGAAGAGAAAGGGAAGAGGGGAGGATATCTCCCCCTATAGCAGCTGACTGCAGGCAGGTGGCTACAGAGCATGGTGGCAGCAAGCCCCCAGGATGTATCTGTTAACCTACATTCCCTGCTCCTCTCTATTGTTTCACCTCAGTACAGCAGTGTCTTAGGCTCTGATCCAACACTTTGCTGACTCGGCCTCATGGCATCATCTCAAAGTGATCAGCCATAATTGACTGTCTTCATGGCTATGGCTCCCTCTCACTCTGTCTTTGCTATTGTCAGTGTGAGTACTGCTGGCTGCCTGCCTTCATTCTTTGTCTGGGCCAATGGGGTGCAGGCATCCTGTCAGCCTTTAAACAGCCAATATATGGCGGTTGGCAGGACTTTAAGTGGATGTCTGCACTCCAGAACAAAGACCAGAGGAAAGAAGACAATAATATGCACAGATTAAATTGAGCTGAGATCAGTACCATACAACTTTATTGTCAGAGCAAGTCGTAAATTTGTCTTGCCTAGAAACAGGACAACATGACATTTCAATAACAGAAGACAACATTTAAGGCCCAACAGTGTACATATCGATCTGGGATTAAGCGCCGTATTTAGTTTGAGGATTGACTGGTGAACTAAAGAGTGATTCAGTCTAACTTTATTACATTTTGGAACCCTGTATCTCTAGTTTAAGGAGAACAATTTGTACCCTGTGTTTCAGAACATGGTTGGAGTCAGAGGAAATGGTGTAAGCCATCCTTAGCATGTTTTTATGGTATGATGATTAATATCTCTGAAGCGGTTGTGTTCTGGCACCTGAGCGCGTAGCGATGCACACATCACCAGACAGCTAAACACTTTTCCCACGAAACTTGAAGACAGGATCAATAATGAAGGACCGTTAAGGATGTTGTCGACATGCACTTGTATGTCCATTTATTGAAGGTTGTTGAACAAGTTGTTTGTAGCAGGTTTAGAAGTGTGAAACTGAACCAATATGCAAATTGGTTATAAAAATGTACTAATAAAGTTATGAAATACAATGAAATATTAACATAAATAATTATATAAGACATGGATGAATTAAGTTGCTCACAAACAAAGCTTCTCCAAGCCTTACACGGATGGATGACGTGAGATAAAAAAAAAAAAGATCAATGCTCAAATGACTGATCAAAATGGCTGCCGTAATAATGACCGATCACGTGACTAACAGAATGTGACTCTTATCAGCCAATGAGAATGAACACATATTAATTACCTACAAAAGACTGCATTCTAGTTATGGCCTACAGGGGGCTCTAAAATGCCTAATAGAAAATTCAAAACGTGTAACGTAACAGGTTGACTAAACTTTCATTACCTCCCTTCTTCCTGACTCGTTTGATCCACGATAGTTAAAGGTGGAGTCAGCGATTCTGGATAATGTTTGTTGACAAAATCACTTTTTGTCAAATCAGGGAATATTTCCTCACAGTCTGTCTCCTCTCCGTTCTGTGAGTGCGCTTATAAAAAAATCTGGTTTTAAACAACGTGGGGCCCCTTTGTTTACATACCAGTTTACAGAGCCTAGGCATTGTAATAACACCAGGATTTTTTCAGCACACAGCATTTTGTCAACAAACATTCTCCAGAATCGCTTACTTCACCATTAACATCTTAAACCAAACAGATGGACAGACGATGCACGGCTCTAACCCTAGCAATCCAGAATGCCAATGACAAAGTGTTAGAGGGAGCCTGAGAACTTAGAATGTAGTTGCTGATGACTGAGCCACTGTAATGTGTGTGCATATGACAATAGAAAAATGTTATACTTTCTGGAACGTTGTTCTAGCCATGCTAGCTTCTCTATAGAATATCTTTACAACCCTATATCCACTTCTTTTGGCCACACCAAGTGTCTAAATTTCGCCAGGCAGATTTTTGTCTAACTGCACAATGAGTACACTGTCAAGTTGAGGGAGGTGGAGTCATACTGTTCTGTCGTGAATGACATTCCATTAAATGCACACACTTAAAAATGTGCTTCTTCATTATTCCATTTAAACTTTCCAGCGCCAAAATAAAAATTGTGTCCTTTATAAAAGGCAGCAGCACTGTGGTACTTTATTGCATTGCTGTCTGATGTGTCCACATTGAATATCTCAAAAACTCTTCCCATATAATAGAAAAAATGTATGAATGGCCAAATACCACTAGGTAAAAGAGATAATATATATTTATGATTTGTGATTTTGGTGTACCGACCATTTTAAGTTTAATTGGAGCACTACATGTTACATTCTACTTTATTAAACCAACAGTTACCCTGGCATTTCAGCCCACTCAGCTTGCCAAGACTGAAAAAGAAATGTTTATGTCTGGCTATAAAATGAGAAACAGCTTAGATCCCTATGGAGTGGCTTATTTTCTTAACTAAAATAGCCAGGGCCTTGATGCCCCTCTGCTATAATAATAATACATATAGATAGATAATAATAGAGTCGGGTAATTCTGCTCAGGTGCATAATTTTTATATAATTGGAAAAGCATGGAGATCAATGACACTGGCTGCCTGTGTCATGAAAGAGGGATAACAGGATGTTTCTCTCTACTTTACCTTCCATAAACCCACACATGTTAAAGTAGTTAAGGTTTTTTTTCCCCCAAAGATATGATGAAAACCTTTTTTTTTTTTAAGTAGTGAGTCATTTTTTCCATGCGGTATTAATGAAGTATGTTGTCATTTTAAAGCTGAATGTTAGGTGCGAGTGTTCCTAACAGTTGTTTTTTTGTTCTTCACATTACTGACAGCTCACCACTTATACTTGGCAGGAAGGAGGAAAGACTGTTGAAATAATAGCATACAATACCATCGATATTCTGTTGCCGACTCATTCTCTGCCAATGTCATTTAAATGTGCAGGTTTTTTTTTCTTGAGAGAAAGAATGTTGTGGGATTGTTGACTGGACTAAACCTACCTTACTTACAGTAGTTGTGTGTGTGTACATTTTTCTTGTACAATTAGACATAATGTGCAACTTTTCAGTCACACTTACTTTCATTTCCCCCCCCACAAAATGGTTTTAACAAGCTGGTTATACTTTGCAACCTAGTGTGACTGATGTTTCTGCTGGACCATGTTGTGGTGGTCAAACCAGCAATTGGCTTGGCAAATGCTAGTTGAAGCCGTGCAAAGCAAAGGGTGACTGCAGACAGGCTGCATTGTTCATTGTCCACATATGCAGCACACTTGGTTGACATATGTCAAGATGCCAGCCGCATTACCAATCTCACTCACACACACGTTAAAGGTCACATATTATGCTAAATGCACTTTTTAAATGTGTTCTAACATATCCATGGGTCCACGGTGTGCCTAGAGACTGCCAAAATATCTCCTTTTCTCACTCTCCCCATTTCTGAAACCCCCACCCCTCCCCCCCAATATACTCCAGTCAGAATTCTCCTCGTTTCTGACCTCAAAAAATGGAAAGCCAGAAGCTTCCACCGTGCAGCCCACACCCCTATTTCTTATTGGTCCACGGCCCTGACAGACAGAGGGCGAGGCGTATCTGGCTTCGCTTCCGGACAGGGGTCGGGGGGAGCTCAAAGATTGTATATTTACGAGGGGAGCTGCAGCTCTTTTTTTTAAAATAGGCCATTGTGAGATTAGCTGAACATCAGCATAGTACAATAAATTATCTGAAAGTTTTTTTCAGCAAACAATTAAAGAAAAACGTATTAGGGACCACTAAGACCATATAATATGGTGTATAATAGTACCGAAAAGTGTATAATATGGGAGCTTTAAGTGAATGTAAGCAGACCTTGGTTGATTCATGAGGAACGTTTTCAGACACATTGAACGCATCACTCTGCATGGGGCTTTGTTTTTCCCCCCAGGTTTGTCTTTTATTGTTGCTTGATTAGACTTTTATTAACAGACATTTGTCTCCTTTAATGGCCATCAAAAACAAGCCATTATTCTTATGCACAATAACTTACAATATGTGAAATCCAGTAAGGCAAGGCAAGTTTATTTATATAGCACAATTCAGACACAAGGCCTTTCAAAGTGCTTTACATGGGCATGAAATACATCAAGATTTAAATACATCAAGTATAGAATAGACATTAGAAAAGCAAATGAAAAATATGAATAGAAACAAAACATTTAAAAGGGAAACAGAACAGTCTTCAGATTTGATTTAAAAGAGATGAGAGTTGCAGCAGACCCCAAGTTTTCTGGGAGTTTGAAATGTGGAGCATAAAAACTAAAAGCTTTATTTGTTTGTTTATTTGTTTATTTATTTATTTATTAATTATTCTTTCGGACAATTACACACAATACACAATTTAAAAAAAAAATGTTTTAAGAAGCTGCAGTCCAATACACAGACAATTTTAGGTCTCCTTATTCATTGACAATGTACAACAGACATGCTTTCCATTTTCCCAATGAATTTTGATTACTCATCATTCCTCTCTTTCCTCTAAAGCCTTCTTTGCGATGTCTCCTTTGATAGCTGCAATATCGGATCCCATTTTTGCTATCTCCTCCCGAACAGCAGTAAAGCAGCTTGTGTTCCATCCATAACTTTCGACGCTGTATGTCTGCCATCTCTCCATTCGGCTTGTGCATCAGTGATTTTCTTCAGTTTGCGATTCAGAACATACAAACCAAATCTCAAAGCAAGTATCCCCACCGTCATGCCAGCAAAGATGTATACATCTTCGACATCCTCAATGTCCAATGCAGCCAGGCAAACCACTTTCCACTCATCGTTTTGTACGTAACCGGCCAGGAAGGTGCCATCTGAACACCGTGACTCTCCAGCTCCTGCTCGTCTGGTTGAAAACACGCGGTCAATCGCATTCAAAGACCAACTTAGCAGTTCCATGATCAATCTGATTGCTTCAGCTTTTAAGTTCAGTTCGGTTCAGTTCAGTTTTTTTTTTTTATGTATCCTCTCTGCCTGTGACAATGGAGAGTGTGATGTGGCCTTCTCAATTTCTTCTTTGGTAGTCTAAACACATCTGCAAAAGTATTCAAAACAGTCAAGTCTGTCTGCTGACCTCTGTTATTTGTTATGGTATTGTTATGGTAGTGATGGTAGTGATTTCACATTGTGCTCAGCTTTTTAGTAAGCTGTCTGTCTGTAGTTTTCAATAATTTTTGAAACATATATTTTTTTTAATTGCGCAAACTGCAACTTCCTGTGACATCTTCGTCTAGATCATTCCATAGTTTAATACCCTTTACAGAAATCGAAAAGGATTTAAGTGTGGTCCGTATAATTTTCTCAGTAAATTTTCTTTTACTTCTTAAATAATGCGAAACTCCTCTTTATTAAAACATTACTTGTAAACTGATATGAAGGCTTTTTTTTAAGCCTTGTAAATAATTTGTACGGTGTGGTAATTTACCACATCACGTAATTTGAGAATTTTACCTTCAATAAAGAAGTTATTAGTGTGTGCCCTGTAATTGGCTTGGTATATAATTCTTACTGCTTTTTTTTTAAGAATCTCCAAGGGGTGTAAGTTCCCTTTGTAAGTATTTCCCCATACCTCAGCACAGTAATGCAGATGTGGGGAAACCAAGCTCCAGTATAATGTAAGTAAAGCCTTTTGATTGAAAAAATGTTGTGCTTTCCAAAGTATAGAATTACTCCTTGCTAGTTTGTCCCTGAGATGGCTAACTTGTGGTTTCCAGCTTAACTTGTCATCAATTATTACCCCTAGGACTTTGTGTTGCTTGACCCTTTCAATGTCTTTCCCATTTACCTGGATTTTCACGGAAACATCTGATGCTCTCCTACCAAACATCATGAATTTAGTGATAACTTATTTCATTTTAACCACCCATGTAACTTAGTCAATTCAATGTTTACGATCTCAACCAGATTATTCAGATCTTTCCCTGTATAGAAGATGGTCGTGTCGTCAGCAAATAAGATTTACCTTAAGACATTCGAAAATTTACATATATCATTTATGTAAAGCAGGAATCATTTCGGCCCCAAGATTGACCCCTGAGGGACCCCACAAACAATGTCTAAGCATGTCGATGTGATATCCCCTAATTTCACATATTGTTTCCTGTCATGTAAATAACTTCTGACCCAGTCCCGTGCTATACCTCTAATGCCATAATTCTCTAGTTTATTGAGAAGGATGTCGTGATTTATAGTGTTGAATGCCTTTTTGAGGTCTATAAAAATTCCTATAGAGTACAATTTATGATCTATTGCATTACTAATAATTTCTACCGATTCAGCCAAGGCCAGTGCAGTGGAATGATTCTTTCTAAAGCCAAATTGACCTCATAAAGGAGGTGATGTTTAGTAATGAATTCATCTAGTCTATGTAAGGGTTAATGTCCGACGAGGTGTCCATGTATCATGTATTAATGGACACTGTGGAGGCGAGAACTGTCCGACGCGCAGTCCATTAATACATGATACATGGACACCTCGAAGGGCATTAACCCGCTTATACCATAGTCACCTACTAATAAAAATAATAATTAGGCCAGCAATCAGTTATATTTTCATGCCTTTTTGCGATCAAATTAGATTTTTTTTAAACAAAACTAGATTTGTTTGAACGAATAACAACTTGTTTCCACAGCAACGCCCGAGACCTCGTATAATAACTGGAATACCCATCGCAAACCCATAATGTTCTTATGTAATGATAACGTAGTTCAGTACTAGCCTGGCTCCGCCCGCCTACCTACTTCCGCCCAAATTTCATTTTCCCTTCAGTAGTCAGTCTGGTGGTGGGGCGTATTAGCGAGCTTTTTCCGAACAGACTTCTGAGTATCCAATCAGCGAACAGAGGAAGTGGCAGGTCGAAGTCGCGCTCCAGTTTCAGTTGAATGCTGGTTCCCCTATGCTCGGAACTCGGAAATTTCCGACTTTGGTAGTTCCGAGTTCCGACCTGTCTGTGTTCCAGTGCATCTGCTCGGGAAAGTATGGACGCCTACAACCTTTCTCATCCAAATAACTAAACGTTAGGCTCTAACAAGTTACCGTTGCCAGGTACCGGTAGATCCATAGACTACAATATGTAGGCTAGTGAAGTCGGAAATTTCCGAGTTCCCTGTCAGAAGCCGGCTCACGACCAAACGTTGTGCGATTGGTTGGCTAATCCAGAGTGGCACTGAGCAGATCCAATAGTTTTAAACTTCAACAGACACCCGCCTCCAAGTGAGTTAACGTTTGCCAATTACAACACTTCCAGACCTTCTGTACAAATGAAATGAAGTACGATGGTCTGGTAGGACCAGGCTAGTTCAGTACTCCAGTCAATAGGAACAACCAAGGATACGACCTAGCGACGACAGAATTAGGCTTTAACGGTGCATTCAAATTGTACTGGGAAGTCGGACCAAGGACAACGGGAGACTGCAGCAGCTGTTAGCTACAGAGCTACTGTTATGCTAGCAAGATACAAAGTCAAAAAACATTGCGCACGCTGTACACACAGGAAATTTAATCAGCCAATATGTTTAACAACATCTCCACCAAGCTAACAATGCATTTCCCCCAAAATGAATAACGCATTTCATGGAGAATATGACTGGCGAACATGTGTATTATGGGCTACAGCCTGAAGTTACGTGAGGCAGTGACTGACAGCAGTAGCCTGTGTCCAGATAGACAGTGAAGCCGGGCTTTGGTGGCTAAACACATGTAAACTCAGTTACAAACTTTTTTCAAATTAAACAGGGGTCTTACTCACCTTTTTAAAGAGATCACCATTGACGTTTAGCCAGAGGACATTAAGTTTAGCCACTTTATTTTACTACTATCTTACTACAGCTCTTGTGTTACGAGCGCCATCAGGTGGTGGTCAGAGGCTATTGCACGGCAGGATATTTTAGGCTTTATAAATCCCTTATCAACACAGTTTAATCAGTGGCGAGCCGGCGATGCATTAAAGTGGACAGAATGTAAATAGTTCCATCTAGGTGTCCATACATCAGGGGTTAATCCACACCTATGGAATGTTCTCCAGCCAATCAGAATAGAGTATTCACACAGACTATGGTATAATGTTGAATAACTTTTCCAGAATTTTAGAAAATTGTGGTTATATTGAGACTGGTCTATAATTAGTAAATGAATGCTCATCACCATTTTTATGTAATGGTATAACCTTAGCTACTTTCATGTTAGAAGGAAAAATTCCTGTTTGAAAAGATAAGTTACAGATATGTGTTAACCCATTGATGACTATTGCAATCTAGGATGCATGTCCTTAATGCCTGAGGGTTTTCTGAAAAAATAGTATGAATGGTCAAGTCTACCAAAACCTTAATATCTAAGCCTGTGTAGCACATAGAAACATGAAATAAAATACATTTAAAAGTTAAGGTTCACATGTTTTATTTACCGTACTTTTCGGACTACAAGCCGCGACTTTTTCCCCGTTTTTCGACCCTGTTATTTCACAGAACAGTACATGTTCTGTAGCTACTAGGGATGGGCGTTAGTAATCTACTCCTCGTTTCAAATGAACTCGATTGGTGGATGAGGAAAATCGTTTTTTGTTTTTTTTAGTGTCTGTAGCCTTTAGGCCGGCCGGCGGGCCGCCCCTATTTTAAAATGTTATATAGGCTACGTGTACAAAACGGCACAAAACGGATAAAATAAAGTTTAACAAAATTAAATATTTTGATCCAAGTTAAATAAACTAAGCGTTGTGTCAAACAGCAACCGCAAATAACTGCCACCTCCGTGCAGCGCAGCCAGTGTGTGTGGTCTCCACAGCACCGCGGAGCTGAATGCGGTGCTGGAAAACTTGGAAAGTCACGTGAAGAAGCCAGGCTGACTTCGGGCACATTCGAGCAAACGACAGTTAAGAAGCCTTTATTATGGAATATAGGATTGAGATTCAAAAGCCGACCGGTGTAACGGTCCGTTAACGAGGTATTAGTCGCGGTAATTAGTCACGGACACGGAGTGAGCATACGCGGTTGGATATAGCCTACAACTACTACTTCTACTGCTTTGGTGAGTTATTTAGCCTATCTATGTGTTTAAATTGTAGGACAATAATTTTATTGTATTTGCTGCCCTTCTTATTTTAAATGGTGTCTATTTTGATTGTTAGCCAACTACAGCCCATGCTTTTTTTCTCTCTCTTTTTTTTCTCTCCACCGCAGACCTACTCGATCGGTTTAAATTGTGGCCCGCTTATTTAATTACTTTCAGTTAGGAAAATGTGTTTTAAACTTGTGGAAAATAAATCCTTACAATCATATGGTAACTGTGACTGTTTGACAAGAAGCATTGAGCGCAGGTTATTGACTTTATTGCGATGCACCGTTCTGCTGACAGATGCGCTGCGTTCTAAAAATTGAAAAAAGTTTAACGAGCGGAATCGATCGATCCTCGAGGAATGCAAGCGATCACACGAGTAGTGAAAACACCCGTGCCCATCCCTAGTAGCTATTGCACTAAATGGTAACACTTGAATACGTTATGCAAATATGCAACTTGTTTGTTGAAATGTTAATAAATGGGAGCTTCCTCAAGCAGCCATCTCTTTCCCGACAATCCCCTCTGTGCACGAATTCTTACATATGGTAATTAAACATTATAACACCTGCGGCTTATAGTCCAGTGCGTCTTATAGTGCGGAAAGTACGGTAAACATGCTAGCTTAGCGCTTACAAACCAACACATTTTTCTAAAAATCGTCAATTAGATGGGGGAGAAAAATAATAATAAATAATGTAAAATATTTAAAAATAATGTGCTAAATGAGGTTATAATCCTGCTTCCTTTTAGCATGGATAGTAGTGACTGAGTGTGTTGTGGAGGGATAAAGATAGACAGATATAGGAAGGAGGAGATAGCTTTATTTTATTATTTAGTTCAGTTATCACTGGCACCATAAATCCAACTTCCCCAGTACAACTGGAACACAGACTGACTCCTGCTGTCAGGAGCCGATCAGCTGGTCCAAACGGCTGTATACCAAACGGCTGTATACCAAACGGCTGTATACCACTATGTATACAACGATAGTTTCAGTTTCAACGAAACTGAAACTATCGCCTGGCTGGGCTGAATTTGAGTTGGAGCAGCAAAATATAGCCTAAATTTATAAATATTGTTAATAAATAGATGCAATGTGTTGTGTGATTTTCGTCAGTAGTCTAAAGTAGACCTTGATTCTGCGCACCAAACGCCACTAACTGTTCTGTAGTACATTATGGCGGACACAGCCGGCATATTTTTTTAATTTTTTAATTTAATTTTATATTTTTGTTGACGTGATTTTCGGCAAACCACACAACTTTTGGGTGGTCACATGGTCTTAAAAAATCAACAAAACCCACCTCATGTGTATTTGAACCAATGACGGTGCATTTTATGCTGCGCACGCCATGAAAATTAGATAAAGTAACAATGCTGCGTTACGCAGCATCAGGCAGGAGATACAATGTGGCATCGCGCAGCAGCCATTATCAATGGGTTAAGGGGTGAATAATGCCTTCTTGCACTGCCTTTATTATCTTCATGTGTAAACCGAGAGAGTCTCTCGAAGGCTTTGTTTGCATTCCGAGCAAGAGCTCTCTAATGTTGTTGGCCTTGACTGACTTTAGAAACATGGAGGGTTGAAGAGACAACACATCATTTTCCCCAGACTCCCCTGTACGCTTCTCACAGATTCCTTTAGCCAAATTGGGTCCAATCATAACAAAAAATGTGTTCAGTTTATTAACCGCAGTATTCATGTTTTCAAACTTAATGTTATTTTCATGGAAGTACTGAGGATAGTTATGTATTTTGCTGTAATTTCTTAATACTGTGTTTACGATGTCCCACAGTTTTTTGGGGTGATTTGCATTTATTTCTAAAAGCTTACAATAATATTTTTTTTTTACAGTCTCTGAGAATGCTATTTAGCTTGTTACGATAGATTTTATATTTTGAGTCAGCCTGTGGTGTCCTTTTTATGAACCGTTTGTACAATGTATTTTTTTTGCAAGCATTTATCAAGGACTTAGTTAGCCACTGCTTATCCTGTATCTGCTTTATGAATGCCCTTTTTTTAGAGGACAATTTTTTTTTTCATACAGCCTTTGAAATATCTGCAGGAATAAATCTAAACTTGCATTAACATCCTTCCCCTTGTATACAGAGTCCCAATTTTGCGTCAATAAGTCATTTTTCAATGCTTCTATCCTCTCCTCAGTTTCCAACCTAACATATATATCTTTGTTTGGTCTCATCGTACTGTGAAGAGATTTGTGGCTGATTCAGAGCACAGACGGGTTCGTTCGGATAAAGGTAATATGAGGAAGGTTTCTGCCAGACAAATTCATCGGAATAGGAGAGCAGCTGCTAAAATGCCATCACAAAGCAGCAGACAGGTATTTGATGCTTCTGGTGCCTCTGGAGTCCCGCGAACCTCAAGGTGTAGGATCCAGAAGTTTGCAGTTGTGCATAAACCTATTATTCGGCCACCCCTAAACAATGATCACAAGCTGAAACAGTTGCAGTGGGCTCAGGAATACATGAAGACTCATCTTCAAACAGTCTTGTTTACTGATGAGTGCCGTGCAACCCTGGATGGTCGGATGGCGGAGTCATGTTTTGGGCCGGAATCATGGGGAGAGATGGTTGGCACCTTCAGGGTCCCTGACGGTGTGAAAATGACCTCGGCAAAGTATGTAGAGTTTCTGACTCACCACTTTCTTCCATGGTACAAAAAGAAGGAAATTGCCTTCCGTAGTAAAATCATCTTCATGCATGACAATGCACCATCTCATGCTGTAAAGAATACCTATGTGTCACTGGCTGCTTTGGGCATAAAAGGAGAGAAACTCATGGTGTGGCCCCCATCTTCCCCTGACCTCAACCCTATTGAGAACCTTTGGAGCATCCTCAGGCAAAACATCTATGAGGTTGGGAGGCAGTTCACATCAAAACAGCAGCTATGGGAGGCTATTCTGGCATCATGCAAAGATATTCAAGCAGAAACTCTCCAACAACTCACAAGTTCAATGGATGCAAGAATTGTGAAGGTGATATCAAAGAGGGGGTCCTATGTTGACATGTAACTTGGCCTGTTAAGATGTTTTTGATTGAAATAGCTTTTGATTTCACTAAATATGACCTCCTAATGCTGCAAATTCAACAAAAGACCATTTTTAGTTGTTCACAACCTATAAAATGTTTTGAAACTCTGTTGTGCATAATGATTTGGAGCAGTGCATTTGGAATTTTTTATTAAAAAAAATATATACTTTTATTATTGGGAGGTTTGTTCAATAAAATTCGAAATATACTCTAACGCAGTGCTTCTCAAATGGTGGGGCCGTGAGTTGTCGGGGGGGGGGGGGGGGGGGGGGGCGTGGGCTGCCTTGATTTCCAACTGACCAAAAAAAATATTTTGTTTTTTCAGTGCTAGCTAGCGATGTGTGCTTGTGTATGGTCATATCCGCGTGAAAGGCCGCGATTTGCAGTAAATAGATGTCCACGTGTTTCTCCAAGTGTCTCTGTAGGCTATTTAAAAAGAAATCAAGCAAGTTAGTAGACTAATAATAACATTAATGAATTATTGGTTATCGCATCACAGAAGGCCTATTGGCCTATAATAATAAAAAACACCACCTTGACTATGTTTACAGTTTAATTTTTTTTTAATAAAATGCAAACCTCAGTGAATAATTTGCTCTTGTTTCTCTGTCCTGAGATTCACACAGACTGAGCAGTCTTGTTTAAATGTTACAAATTGAGCTAATAAACTGAACTTTGAATTTTTTTGCTGCAGAAGTTATCTCAGCTAATTTTTGTTATCTAATTTGATAATAAGGTGATTGTATGCATAATGCTCGTGCCAGAAACTCATGCAGTGGTTTTTAACAGATAAATAAATAAATAAATATTAGCAGGTTCTCAACAGTATTTCAATTTGGGGGGGCGCGAAAAAATTTCTGTCCCCTAGGGGGGGCATGACAGAAAGTAATTGAGAACCACTGCTCTAACGGTTGATGACTTGAAAATTATACTGACTGTGATTTGCATCGACTATTTAGGAAAATCTAATTTGCCTTATAATTTGGAATGCAGTGTAATGACTGCAGGCCCATAACATGCAGTGTATTTACAAATTCTTCAGTCAGTGAATGAGTATTATTAAGTAAATCAATGTTTGTATCCCCACAGATAAACATCTCTTTTGATTTGCCTTTTAAAGTAATTCTCCCACGTATTCTATAAAGTCTTCCATTTTTTAATCGGGTGTTCTGTACAGACAGCTGATAATTAAACATTTATCTTTCATTTGAATTTCAATAGTCACACATTCCATTAGGTTTTCAATTGGTATTTACGATTTCAAACCTTATATTTTCGTCAACGAAAAGGGCCACCCCTCCCCCTCTCTTGTTCATTCTGTTGACACAAACCAGTTTATATCCCTTTAGTTCAAAGTCCATGCTTTTGCCTTCTTTAATCCATGTTTCTGACACTGCAATGATGTTGAACGGGTTGGAGAATTTCTGTCGATATTCCTTAATATGTGATAAATTTGTGTAGAGACTTCTGCTATTAAAATGAATGATGGACAATTTCCCATTTGTTTGAAAGCATCTGATGAATTGATCCTCAGTATGGTAATGACATTACATAAGTATTACTCGATTGTCGGATGTGGATTCGGAATTAGTGAAAAATAACGATTGGGTCTTGTGTAGGCACTGATCCCTTCCAATGATTGATCTCTGTTGGGCGGAAACCTTGTATGTCCAAAACAATTTTCAAGGCAATTTTTTAAGACCAATTAACCCTGCATCGTCAATTCACAAGCTTGTTTCAATACTTTTCATTGGTTAAAACTTTATGAAAACCACACAGACGTGAAGTGTGACCAATAGCACTGATTTATGAAGAAAAAGAAAAATATCTAGAAAAAGAGATACAAGGTTTCCGCCAGACAGCAACGATATGTTGAATGAGTCATGTGTCAGAGGAGTTTAATCACACATTCAGTCTTACTTTCTTTCAGCTTCAGTCCATCTCTTAACTGCAACAATTGTATTATCTGCACTGATGCAAAAACACAGTTTTATGTTCACAAAATCATTTTTCTGTGGAATTTCTTCCAAAATAAGTTTTTATAATGTGACATATCTAGTCTCTATTTTATTTGAGAAAAGTATGTGTTCAGCATATGTCTTGTTGGAAGCAGTTGTCAAGTGATCAATATTTCAGCCATAATGCCCAGAAGTAGTAATATAATAATCTTTGCGATTTTGCCAGCAGTTCACCTCCCCCTACACACAATGCTTTTCCAATATGCTCCATCTAGGTTACATGCGCACACACACACACACACACACACACACACACACACACACACACACACACACACACACACACACACACACACACACACACACACACACACACACACACACACTTGGCTCTCTCAAGCTTAAGTGGAACTTTCCAGGGCAAGGGAAATTCCATACGATGTTAAAAGGGAGCAGATTTCCGTGGCTCTGGACTTGTACTTAATAAAACACAATCTACACAGAACATTTAACAACCTCCAGCTGCACATCCTAGTTATTGCTTTTCAATCTGCTGTTTTTCCATTGCTACAGCACTTCTTGAAAAGGATTTTTTGGTAAGGTGGCAAACATAGGAAACCTAATTCTATCATATGATATTACATCCATGTGTTAGGCACAGGGTCAGACACTTCTTCATTTGACCATCTACATAAGGGCTTGCCTATGGTAGTGGAGTGAATACAAGTAGAGTTAAGTACTTAATGACTCATTAGTACACTTAAGGTACGAACACACTGCACATCGCCGCGCGGTGAGTTTACATACGAAACGTCTGGCGGCGGCGCCAGCGGTACGCGGCCGCGGCCAGGGGCGCGCGGCGCGAATGCTGCGGCCGCCGCAGAAGTTGAAAATATTGAACTTTTCGCCGCCGGCCGCGCCGTGATAGCCAATCAGCGTTGAGCTCCTCCCGACGTCACTCACTTCGGGACCACGTGCACATTCAATGAGTCATCGGGCGGCGGCGGCGGCGGACACAAATGAGCCAAATGAGCCAAAATTATCAGGCGGCGCGGAACCTGCGATTCGCGCGGCCAACCGCCGCGCCGCAGAGTGCAGTGTGTTCGTACCTTTATGTTGTCACGTTCGAGAAACTTGATAGGGTTCTCAACAACCAATCCCCTACTATCATTCAGTTACCATTCATTTTGGTACTGCATTGTATCACAAATAAGTTTGTAACTGCGGGCATAAAACCCTTACCTATAGATGTATATAAAAAATAAAGTGTTACAAATATGTCCAAAGTGACATGGGGCATTTTTAAACTCAGACACTAAGCATTTTATCTTACTGCAAGTCATTAACAGTCAAGAGATGACCAGGGCCTCTGCTATTGGTTGCAGGGGGAACTGTCAATGTAGTGTAAATGAATTACAACACACCTGCTGCTGCTGCTGTAAATAGTATAGCTATGCTATTCATTTAGGCTACCTCCAGGGCTGCAATGCATTTCACTTTGCCTATGGGACAACCGTGGCTCAGGTGGTTAAGCGGGTTGGCCAATGATCCAAGGGTTGGCGGTTCGATCCCCGCTCTGCCACCAGTGTCATGGTTGTTGTGTCCTTGGGCAAGACACTTCACCCACCTTGCCTCGTGTGAATGTGTATGACTGCTGTATGATTGAGGTGGTGGTTGGATGGGCCGTAGGCGCTGAATGGCAGCCACGCTTCTGTCAGTCCCTGTGGCTACTATGGTAGTTTACCACCACCTGTGTGTGAATGAATGGAACCTGGAACCCTGTAAAGCGTCTTTGAGTGCCTTGAAAAGCACTATATAAATCCAATCCATCATTATTTATTTTAACACGATTGCTTGATAAAAATATTTAAAATTTTAAAAAATCATCCAATTCTTTGCCGATGTAGATTATTCTGAGATAAGCTATGATCGGCCGATTAAATCGGCTGGCTGATTAATCGGTCGGGCTGTACAGCAGAGTCTTGCTGCAAACAGCCCATTCCACTTCATCTAAAGGTGTATGGAGACTACAGGCCAATTCAACCAGTAAAAGCTCAGGCTTATGTGTGTGAATGTGTCTGTCACCCTATGATATTAGCACCAGGGGAAAAACTTTCTTTTGGTTATTTGTTTGGCCCCTTTCTCTCCATTAATCTGACTGGTCAAATACTAACACTGCTTTAATGTAATTATTGTTATTGATGTTCTCCTATTCTCATTCCTATCAGGTATTGGTAATCTGGAAGAGTGCGTCTTGAAGTCGGCCACCCTGTCATCCTCCCCTGCCTGCCCCCCCTTCACCCCACTCAACTTTGAGGCCACGCCCATCGTACGGGTCGCCATAGAACCAAAACATCCAAGTAGGTGTTGGAAGTCACATCTACAGGGGGGCAAGGGACTGAAGAGCCTTGCCCCACAGCTGCCCCCCTAACATTTGCATTCTTAAAACTGTACTTGTGAAAACTAACGCCACTATGTCAACAAGCAAATCAAAGCATTGGAACAAACAATACATTTAACAAAAGTTAATTATTTTAAACATAATCTAAGCCATGGCCCTCAAATACTATCAATTATAGATAGACACATAGTTTGACACACACACACACACACACACAGCGAGTCAGCGCGCTGCTGTGCCATATGACAGGGAGGTAGAGGGTCTGGTCCCAGCTAAACTACTGTAGATGATATGTTTTCATTCTCCTTCCATATAAATTCCACTACAGTAGCATAACATGTCACTCAAAATAACATGTTTTTCAGTTATTGCCTGTTTTCTGTTGTAGCCTGTGTGTTATAGGGTAAAGCTATGTAGGCTAAAGATTAACACATGTCTTATTTTATCAGAAATGATGATCAAACAAAAGGTAAGACAAATGGAAGGAGAGACAAACTCTAAAACTGCGGATCATTCATAGAGAAGAGAATTCAATTTGCCACTCTCCTCTTTTTTTCTTTATTGATATATCAAAATGCAAAGGTGATGCAGCATTTCAGCCCCATTTAAAGACATGTACACATATATATGGGGATTACAACTACTGTCCTCCCATGCCACCCTACCAAGACCTCTTGCCACCCCTTCGCCACACCATGTAACATTTTCTAGACCCGCCACTGAGTCATGCACATCTAATTAGTTCATGCAATACGCACCTTTTAGCATACAATTATACAAACTAAATCTGCTGGCTAAAAAATTATCCATATTACGGTAAACAGTGCAACACTACTATATGGTGATTTATGATCTACTGAACTTAAACCTGACTTGATGCACTTCCATTCTTAGCTATGCTACACAATAATGGCAACGTTAATGCAAATTTTGAACGAGACCTAAATATCTCAACAAGGAGTTGATAGATTGCCCAAAAGATGGCTCTGGTGACCCCTGACATTGTACCAACATCTTTTTACCTGTAAGAGCCACCATCCACTGTACTAGAGATGCACTGCTAACCAACTCTGTAGATTTCTGTGTTGCTTGGTCTACACTTTATTTGTTTGTGTTGTATGTGAGATGCCAAAGCTGGTGTGTTGGCATCTCATCAGCGTAAGATTGGCAGTTAATAATTAAAAATCCATCCTTCAAGAGTGCAGATAGCATTTATAACCATATCAAAGTTGTAAGAACATACATGTTAAAAAAAATGGATGAATTGCAGTGCAGAGGATTTTGTGACACATGTCTAAAAGTTTATATTGTGTGAGAAAATACTTTTTGGATTTTTTTTTAAATCTACAGATATTTAAAAAAATTCCACCAAATAGTTTCCACCTTATTGGTTTTGTGTTGTAGGTGAGATGCCAAAGCTGGTGCGTGGGATGCGTTTGTTGAACCAGGCTGATCCCTGTGCTGAGGTTCTGATCCAGGAGACAGGAGAACATGTTCTGGTCACTGCTGGAGAGGTTCATCTTCAACGCTGTCTGGACGACCTGAGAGACCGGTCAGTGTGTATCGCCCACTCTCTGATCCCAATATAGTCCTGTCTAGATCCATTTCACAGAACATCTCACCTAGTACACCAGTATTAGTAACTAGGGCTGTGTATTGGTATTGACTTTGCAGTGCGATATGCACCACGATACATGGCGATGCGATATATTGAGATATTCCTAATAGTTCACTGTAAATGTAAAATCAGAGCTGATATACAAGTTGCTGTGTACAATCTGGGTGGTTTTCATATATCTCAACTCATTATATTGATAATTCAGTACTTCTACATCTACAGGAGCTGAGGTTGTAGTTCACAACCCATTAAAACTTGAAATGTTATTTTTCAAAATATTGATTTTGGGAGCTGATGATGCGATACATATATCACGAAAATAAATATTGTGATATAATGCCTTATAGATATTTAAGCACAGCCCTATTAGTAACTTTGATCCTTATGGTTGTGTTTGCTTTTTTTTTGTATTCTACTCCATACTTTTATTTGTCTTTCCTGTCCAGCTCAGGTTGTTTCACTTTGATTGTCGATTTTTTTTGGGGGCGAGGGGGGCTTCTGAGAGAGACACTGATCCGTTTCCAATTTAAGCATCATCATTATCACTATCATTACATTTTGACTGCTGCTCTTCCTGTCTGGACGCTGCCGGCCTCCTCACAGGCTCACTAACAGGCAGGCACATTGTTTGAGATTTTTCAGATTCAGAAAACTTGATTTTTGTATAACTGTGACTTCTATGTTTTCAAATGGCCATACACATTCAGCAAAGATTTATTCATTTAAATTCCTCCTCTCGAGGAAGAAAAAGGGCAGAGGGTTAGGACTCCTTTGATTTCTTTAGTACTTTTTACACATACCGTACTTTCCGCACTATAAGACGCACTGGACTATAAGCCGCAGGTGTTATAATGTTTAATTACCATATGTAAGAATTTGTGCACAGAAGGGATTGTCGGGAAAGAGATGGCTGCTTGAGGAAGCTCCCATTTATTAACATTTCAACAAACAAGTTGCATAGGCCTATTTGCATAACGTATTCAAGTGTTACCATTTAGTGCAATAGCTAGGGATGGGCACGGGTGTTTTCACTACTCGTGTGATCGCTTGCATTCCTCCAGGATCAAACTATTCCTCGTTAAACTTTTTTCAATTTTTAGAACGCAGCGCATCTGTCAGCAGAACGGTGCATCGCAATAAAGCCAATAACCTGCGCTTAATGCTTCTTGTCAAACAGTCACAGTTACCATATGATTGTAAGGATTTATTTTCCACAAGTTTAAAACACATTTTCCTAACTGAAAGTAGCCTAATTAAATAAGCGGGCCACAATTTAAACCGATCGAGTAGGTCTGCGGTGGAGAGAAAAAAAAGAGACAGAAAAAAAGCATGGGCTGTAGTTGGCTAACAATCAAAATAGACACCATTTAAAATAAGAAGGGCAGCAAATAGGCTACAATAAAATTATTGTCCTACAATTTAAACACATATATAGGCTAAATAACTCACCAAAGCAGTAGAAGTAGTAGTTGTAGGCTATATCCAACCGCGTATGCTCACTCCGTGTCCGTGACTAATTACCGCGACTAATAGCCTACCTCGTTAACGGACCGTTACACCGGTCGGCTTTTGAATCTCAATCCTATATTCCATAATAAAGGCTTCTTAACTGTCGTTTGCTCGAATGTGCCCGAAGTCAGCCTGGCTTTTTTACGTGACTATCCAAGTTTTCCAGCACCGCATTCAGCTCCGCTGTGCTGTGGAGACCACACACTGGCTGCGCTGCACGGAGGTGGCAGTTATTTGCGGTTGCTGTTTGACACAACGCTTAGTTTATTTAACTTGGATCGAAATATTTAATTTTGTTAAACTTTATTTTATCCGTTTTAAGCCGTTTTGTACACGTATAACATTTTAAAATAGGGGCGGCCCGCCGGCCGGCCTAAAGGCTACAAACACTAAAAAAAACAAAAAACGATTTTCCTCATCCACCAATCGAGATCATTTGAAACGAGGAGTACTCGAGTACTCGATTACTAACGCCCATCCCTAGTAGCTACAGAACATATACTGTGCTGTGTAATAACAGGATCGAAAAACGGGGAAAAAGTCGCGGCTTGTAGTCCGAAAAGTACGGTATATTAAGGCATATTGATGGAATGACACTCCGCCAATATGCCGGCTTTTTTAATTTACACTGGACCAAGCAGGGACAGCAAATTGGTGGAGAAGTGAGTAGTGTGTGCATTTACTTAGCATTCCCCATCCAGGAATGAAAGAAGGGGGTGTGATGCAAGAATGTAAGCAGCATCGTCATGCGTCAAGTGTAACGTTTAACATTACCGCCTCTAACATTTCAAATCCAATCCAATGTGTTGCTCCTTGTTGTCTCTGGCTGCTCCCTCAGAGATATTTAAATCCCCCGGTTGCGATCGCTCTTTAAAATCTGCGAGTTGGAAAAAAGCAGGAACATTCCGGCCTTCATGTGCAGTGTAAAATAGGGCTAGGTATTGGCAAGTGCTTCACCAGACGGTACGCATCAGGATACATAGTGCACGATATGATATATCAACAAACATTGCGATACGATGCCTATTGTGATATATATTGGACAGATATTTCTCCACAGATATTTTATTTGGAATTTGGGGGTAATGTTGTCTGCAGTATAAAGAATAAATCAAAAAAATTTCATTTTACTCAAACGCATACCAATAGATAGTGGATCCAGCAGGGACACTGATCATTTGGAGTGGTGTCTTCATTCTTTTCAAGAGCTGTGTACATAGAAACCGATTCACCGGGCGAGTAGCAAGATGCGATTCAGCGATCCTACAGAAAATACAAGCTTACGTGACGTAATTGATGAGGCTCCTAGTACGGTGATTTTTGTGTTGACAGACTTGATTTGGCAGAAAGCCTTCGTCCTTCTTAAATCTTCAATTCAACTTTATTGTCAATTTCTGTGACAGACATACACAGGAATCAAAATTAAGTTACTCTCCAAACCACGGTGCAATAAGTACAAAAGGGTCATATAAGATAAGTAGTGTATTCTTGTCAGTGGAGGATGAGGATTCAGTATTGTGGGGATCCCGGCTGGAGGAAAGGAGGCAATGTGTAACACTGCTGCTATGATTAGAGACAGGCCAGACTAGACAGACATGGCAAAGCCGGACAAGGGGCCAGCCTGCTGGCTGCTGCTTAGCTCCTGTTTGGCTGGAGGGCCTGATGACTCGCTGGATGAAGGTGATGTGACTTGATCTGATCTTAGTTACCACTGGCTCACTGATTGACAGCTTGGCTGACTAATGTGCTCGCTCATTGGCTCATTGGCTGGCATGTTGGCTCGCCAGTCTGAGCCCTGAGTGACACATCACTGGCCACAAGCCTGACCCGCAGGGTGTTACACTCAGAATGAGGTCAGTGTGTGTCTCTCTCTCTCTCTCTCTCTCTCTCTCTCTCTCTCTCTCTCTCTCTCTCTCTCTCGCTCTCTCTCGCTCTCTCTCTCTCTCTCTGTGTGGGGTACAGTGTTGCATACAATTTGTATATTTAAATGGGTGTACTTTAAAGATGTATCAATGGTATAATTTTGCCAAATCAGTTGAGGACAAAAAGGGCAGGTAGGGGTTGATTTTGTTAAAAATGTTTTATAGGTTGTGCTCACGTCGGCCTCCTTGGTGAGTTGGATACATTGTTTAGTTTTTCATGTGATTGGGTTCACATACACAAAGGCAAAACTCAAAGGGACTATGAATTGTAAACAAAAGTCACGTGCACTGCAATGCTGTTCAATTGTGTGTGTGCGTGCGCGTGTGTGCATGCATTTTTTTGGAACAGTCTCGTATATCAGTGATTCTTGAGAAGTGGGACAAAAAAGGGTGCAATGTTGAAAAATGGCAAATTAAATTACATGTATGTATCCAACATATACTAAGCTACCGAGCTAAGGTTTGACACAACCTCCCAGCTTTTGTCCTTTTTATCAAAATGGGCTTTTTACCTTGCCATTCCTTATCAAAATGGTTTCCTTGCCATTCTTATCAAAGGCTTTTAGCTTGCCATTCCTTATTTCGTGTCAACACCGTCAGACACCAAAAAACACAAATTCATTTTCCCTCAATTCATGCTAGACCCATGAGATGTATGGTGATCACAAATATTCACCAAAACTGATAAAGGCCACAAAAAATCTTTTCAAAATGTAAATGAATATAATTTTTTTTGACATCTGACAGTGTTGACATATTTAACGTTTCTTAAACAGAAGAAATAGAGTTTTTCTAGTAGCCATTTGGTTTTTCTGTTGATGTTTAGGTGCTAGTATGAACTACTTCAGGAAAATAAAATGATCGAAACATTTCAAATAACTTCTTCAGAAATTGTAAGTCGGTGTTGACGTATCATGGTTGTGACGCAGGACTTTCAAGATTTGTAATGTAAAATATTCTACAACTACAACACAGCCTGTCTGACTCTAATGCCTCGTTTCACCGAGGAGAGCGGGTCGGGTCGGAGCGGCTCAGAGCGGGACAGCTCACTTTTAAGAATCTCGGTGGTGTTTCCACCGCCGACCCTACCCTTACTGGTAGGGCGGGGGTTTAGGCTGGACTGCGATAGCCACCGCCAGAATATGGGTCAAACTATCGGGCTGTTGAACAACTGTGGTCAAGCCAGCGGTTTCTCGTTTTTGCTTGGTCAAACCAGCCGCATCTTTATTTATTCCCCTCGTGTTGTTGTGAGCGTAAACGCACAGAGACGACTCGGTGCAACTGATAGAGACAGCGAGCGAACAGTGCTGCCTGCGGCAGCTACGTGACATCGTAGCAGTGGGACACAGTGTAACCAACTGATTATTTAATGACAAGGAAAAACACCACACAATAAACAGTGCTGTGCTCACATGTTCGCCAAAACACAAGACTCTCTTTACTCTTTCCGAGTTGACTAAACACGGCGGAAATGATTCTTTCGACCAATAAACGGACGTCATGTGTAGCTCCGCCTTTTCGGCACCCTTTCAGGCGGCTGGTACCCCAACAGAGGAGTACCGAAATTAATTAACTAATTTCCTTAGGTGCGCTTAAACCGTACCCTACCCAACTCTTGGCTAATGAAAAGCCAAACTACCCGGACCGAACCGCTCCGCTCCGACCCTCTCTACTCGGTGGAAACGAGGCAGTACTCTGCAGAGGTAGAATGTGACAAGAGGTCCTTCATAGTGAGAGCTGCCCCTTATTTTGGCTGATTTTCAAACATTTCAATGGATTGTCTGACGGTGGTGACAAAAAGTGTCCCACCACTTTGAAACCATATAAAACATAAATGTGTTGAAGAAAAACAGTTTTTATTGATATGAGAGATTATTTAGTGTTGCTTTTGATGAAAAAAGCACTTTTCAATCATTAAAGCGGCTACGAGTAACATTTAAATATCTTTTAAACAGCCTCATGTTTCCTCTGATAATCATAAATTACCTTTAACAGCAAACGAGACCATCAGTGCAAAGAAAGACGTTTTTATATAGTTTGTATTACTGCTTTTGGTCTGGTCGCACACTCAGTCCGATTTTCGGACTCTATGGTCACATATCCGTATTGGTCGCAGATTTCAGTGTGGCGCTGCAACGCGATTTGAAAAGCCTATCCCTCCAGGTGAGGGAAGGGGAGCGGGAGCCTTGTTTGAGACAGTTATTTGTTGTCATAATGACTGATAACGGGGCTGAACCATCAAAGAAAAAAAGAGAATGCAGTGAAGAAAAGCTAAAAGGGAGAGTGATATAGGCTACGGGCGGGACGAGGGCATTGCCAAGCAACGTGTATACAATTTCACGGGAGCGAAACTAGACTGCAGTGTTCACTCCTAAATGAATGAGCGGTTGGTACTAACACAAAGTTTGCTTTGCTTCACCATCAGATAACCATTATCTGAAATAGTCATTATTTACATCAACAACACAAACACATTACCTCATCGTGATCCATACTAACTGCCGTCTCTCGTTCATTCGCTTTCTGTAAGGACACGTAATCTTTCAGCTCCGTGAGAGAGAGTAGTTAGGTGACGCTGCTGCATCAACTCATTGCAATCAGGTGTGTGTAGCACTGACTGGCATTAGTTGATGCAGTGTCAAAACCACTCTCATGGAGCCGAAAAGAGTCCTCACACTTTCAACACACGGACATGCACTATATTGCGCCCTTCTCAGTTCACACTCGCACGCCTGGCACGAGCTAGAAAACAGCTTTGCAACAGCGGGCGTTGTAAAAATACTACTAAAAATAATACTTTGGACCGCTTTTGTCCAAAGGGGACGCCAACGTGCCATGTTACTCGTAGTGGCTTTAAAGTACATTTTTAATAGGTTTTATTGCATATGAAAGATTGAAACCCTCTCAGTGGACACACTGTTTTGGATGTCGTGAGAAGATAACAAGTGTCATATATTTGACATAATAATGATAAAATGTAATTTAGGAAATAATTGTGCTCCAGACATTCTATTCTTAATCCCTAATAACATCTACAATTTTAAATATTTTTATTTTTAAAGATAACAGCAGTTACATAGGCCTTTTGTCCCGGTTCTCAAGAATCACTGATATATTGTCGTCAGGAATGTCTGCTTCTATGTGCTGTGCGCGTTTTGGCTCATTAGCATCTGTACCGTGCCCAAGCTCACCTCTCACAACTGTACTAGAGCCAAATAAACAATGGTGCTTGAGTACGGAACGGAGCACTAACACTGGTCAAACCAACTAGAGTTTAGGGGGCAAACATACTTGGGCATGGTACAGATGGCCTAGTCAGTGTGAGTGTGCCCTTAATTTTTCTGTCTGCAAGATATCTCAGGAACAAGATTTTAAGAACACAAACAGGTCTTTGGGTAACAGTTGATTTTATTTAGATATTGAAGGAATACTTCACCCATACGGAACCGGCGTTCTATCATTATAAAAACACTGTTATAATATAATGAATGAGGTTTTACTTCCCTCAGTCTTCCCTCAGTCGTCCATTGGCCCAGCTGTCCTGTTAATCCTAACCCTACATTTTACCATCTGTGATGTCACACATGGGGAAATGTAGGGTTAGACAGTGAGACCAATACACACTCTTTCTGCCTTTTCTCAGGCCAGGATGAATCGATTTTTAAAACGTTTGCTCATTTATACTACATAGGATCTCAGAGTTCAATACACCTTCATATTCCCACCGGTGAAGTAGGTCTTTAACCTGGACAAGTAGTTTTTTTAATAACTATGTAAGTGAGAAATAGACTTGACTCCAAATCTGTGCTTGCCATATTTCCTCATTCACATTCCTTTAACATGGTTTTTTACTTTGTCCCTGCCCTGATCTCATTGCCAAGGCCAGCAGACACTTTCACTCCGGTGTTAGCAGTAGATTCTTGTCAAGTTCTTAAAAGGTGAATAGGAGCATTTTAATGCGGTGATGGGTCAAGTTTATGTCAGTTGTGTCCTGTAGTTTTCTCTCTGACTTTCTCTCTTGCTTCTTATTGGACTATTGGATGGATTCCCACTGTGCAGACATTCATGGTCACCAGAGAATAAATTCTGCTGACTTTGTGAGGCAATAAATATTGAATGATTAATGTGACAGGTTATATTATATGTACATGAAATGGGTTGATATGAGTAGGTGGTGTATATGACATGAGTATGCACATTATGCATTTATACATGTCAATATACGGTACAAACAGTATGCTTGGATTTATATTTGACAATGATGATATGTACATACATGTTAAAATACAGTGTTACAGTGACTGATTTCAGTATTCCTCAGAGTATGTGGAAAGAAACTGTTGTGGTGTCTGGTTGTTTTAGCTTGCATCTGTAGCAACTAGAAAGAAATAGTTGGAACAGGCTGTGTCCAGGGTGTGAGGGGTCTGCAGGGAGGTAATCTGCATGTTTCTGGTGGACAGAACGGCTTACAGATGTAGTGATGATGATGTAGTGATGATGATTCAGGACTAAGCCAAGTTACAAGACACCAATAGTCTTGTGTGCATTAAAGCTGGGGTGGAGAATTTGGGGAGAAAATAGCAGTTGGGATAGAGATTTAATTCCAAATACCTCAACCGCTCCACTTGTTCTCTTTGGTCCCTCCCCTATGGTCCCCCCTGACACGCTCTACACCAACAACGTCGGTGCCAAAGTGAATGGACAGTCCCAACAGCCAATAAGCTATATATTTTTTTTAAGAATCGGAGCCTCGCTCTGATTGGTCAAAGTGTACCGCTTATGTTACATTTTGACCAATCAGAAATCACATACCCCAGCTTTAATATGAAATATCATGGATATAATCATTGAACACTTTGATTTAAAGGTTATAAACTTGCATGTTATTCTTTAATTTTCTGAATCCTTTCGTTTCCTTTGATGTATTTAAAGTGCTGTACAAATGACATTTGATTGTTTGTTTTATTTATTTTATTATGCTAGAGAGTATCAAACTGTCATGATGAATGAGCAGGTCACATTAGCTGTAACGCTTATAGGATTTTTCATTGGTCTTTTCAAAGGTTTGCTAAAATTGAGATCAGTGCCTCCAAGCCCATCATTCCCTTCAGAGAAACAGTGGTCCGCCCTCCTAAAGTGGACATGGTGAACGAAGAGCTGGGCAGGCAGCACAAAGTAGCCATCATTTACCAGGTGAGTCAACCACAGTCATTGTAGTCTACCTCAATATATAACCGCTTCATAACAGGGTCTATCCCTTCTATCTCCTCCGCCTGTGCTGAGAAAAGGCACATATGATGTCTATTTCTACTGTTGAGTTTAAAAGTGACTTTTACATTGCCAGAGGTGGAATTTAATTAGTGATGGAACCAATCTGATCCAATATCAGTATCGGGCCCTGAAATCTACTTATCGGATATCGAAGCTGATGACACCAATCCATGTAAGAACCAATCCAGCAAAAAAAAGGCACTGTGCAGCCCTTTTTATTGATCTTTCAAAGGCCTTTGACACTGTTGATCACAATTTGCATGACATTGGTTTTGATCATTATGCATGTAGCTGGTTTAGGGATTATTTGTCTGCTAGACAGCAATCAGTTTAAAGCCACTACGAGTAACATTTAAATATCTTTTAAACAGCTGTAGCGGGTACAGGTGGTTCAGATTAATTCAGCTATTAGGAATTAATCTGATGATTAATAATACTTTAATAATTTATTAAAGGTCAAAAGGGGCACCACCACTCAGTCAAGAGTGGAAAAGTAATAGCAAATTTCTCGTTTAATCCAAGGATTTATTTACAAATGTTGACTAGCCCAAGGTTCAGTTAAACAAATCAACATTAATAAATCCTAGTCTCAATGATCATTTCCCTACAATAATGTAATCAAGTAATTATCATTATAAATTTGGTAATATGATTTTAACACTGAAGGCTACAGAATCTTTCACTTGTTGATTGTTGACACTCCAATAATATCCACACAAATA
>CM047505.1:1665895-1713026 GCA_026122265.1 Ammodytes dubius | reverse complement strand
TCAAAGCTAAAAGCTCAAAGTTGACTCCAAAACCAATGGATGCTCACACATGCGTAGATACTGCGTTGTTGTTTTGGCCGCTGAAACGCTACTATCCTTTATGAGAATTTTCATATAAACCTTATTCTCTTCTTTCTTAATCTCCTGTTATCGCAATGTCCAGTTCAACTTGTTTAAGATAGATGGATTCATAACTGCCATAACATTTTCATAACATCGGTTCTGCTGCCGTCCAACCCAATGCACAAACAATGGAAACTATTCAAACAAGTGAAAAAAAAACCTTATGGTATTTTCTCACACAAAGCATGGATACAACCATCACTGGCACTGCTTAGTATAACTTTTTCTCAGAGGACACAGAGCCGTAATGATTCTTGAGAAGTGGGACAAAACATAGCCTGGTGCTACTAGACCATCGTACTTCATTTCATTTGTACAGAAGGTCTGGAACTGCTGTAAGTGGCAAACGTTCACTCACTTGGAGGCGGGTGTCTGTTGAAGTTTAAAACTATTGGATCTGCTCAGTGCCACTCTGGATTAGCCAACCAATCGCATAACGTTTGGTCGTGAGCCGGTGTTGCACCGAAAGCTTATTGATTACCTCATAGTGAAATATAGGCTATGTAAAAACCATAGATAGTATAATAAAAACGTTGGTCCATTGCACAAATCGTAGAAGTTTCTCAAAATTGGCACTGAAATGGTCAGATTGTTTTTTTTAAAGTGAATAACCAACCTAGTTAACCATCACAGTGAAATGTGTAGGCTATACTTTTTCCACTGCACAATCATTTTGAATTGGAAGCAAACAATTTAATAATCTCTCAATTGCAGGGCTGTTTTGTGAAACTATGTTTTCAGCTGTGGACCAACATAAGTATTAAAACATTTCACTGTGAGACTGGGTTGTTATATGCCTACAGTCTATTGAAATCAGTTAAGAAATAAGAACAGCGCCCTCTAGGGTCACACATTCTGACAGGTCACAGCTTTCGGTGCAACACCGGCTTCTGACGGTGCGTTCAGGAACTCGGTAATTTACGACTTCACTACATATTGTAGTCTATGGATCTACCGGTACCTGGCAACGGTAACTTGCTAGAGCCTAACGTTTAGTTATTTGGATGAGAAAGGTTGTAGGGGTCCATACTTTCCAGAGCAGATGCACTGGAACACAGACAGGTCGGTACTCGGAACTACCAAGTCGGAAATTTCCGAATTCCGAGTGTAGGGGAACGTAGCATTCAACTGAAACTGGAGCGCGACTTCGACGTCATCGTTCTCAGCCACTTCCTCTGTTCGCTGATTGGACACTTAGGTTGCGTTCCGAATCGCATACTCTTTCTTTTTTCTATTCTACATGCTACATCCGACGATAAAAAGAATCTAGTTAGGATGCAGTAGCATACTATTGGGACATACTTTACTCTCTTATTTCATCATAACATTGCGCCTTGATCTTGCCTCTTGCTTTTATATCCGTCACATCCCCGTTTGTTTTCATATGGAGGCTTCGTCGATGTTACGTCACTTCACGTGCGCACTGGATTGTGGGTCAGAATCGCCCAAATAGGATGCACTTTTCAACACTAACAATCTTGGCCGCATGAAGTAGGACATCCGGGTACTTCTAACCATCCTAAATCTGGCCACAAGAATCGGGACATCCTAAAATCTTTTTTCTACATACTATATAGTAGAAAGTATGCGATTCGGAACCAGTGTTGCCACAGTTACTTTGAAAAAGTAATCCTATTACTGATTACTAGTTACTCCTTAAAATAGTAACTTAGTTAGATTACAAGTTACTTTAAAACGTTACTTTACATGTTTTGAAACCCATATATCTCAATTTAAAACATGCACATATTAAGAATCATTGAAAATATATAAAATAAAGCTTGTAGGCTAGTAGCCTATAGGCATACTGTTTTCAAAATAATAAAAATGATGGTTTGAAAAATGTAATAAAAAAAAAACTTTTTCCCCCCATGAAAATAAATGCATTCCTCCAAAGTGCAAAGACAGTAGCAGTGTCTTTAAACTTAATGTGCTTGGCCCTTCACTCTCATGCATTAATTTGACTTTTCTCTGCGATGTCTCATGTGTTGATAGACCGGTCGCCACGTGACTATACGTTTCCAAGTTTTAAACACTATCTCTTCAACGTCACCGTACCCGAATCCTAAATATCCCCATAGCAGACGCTATATTTCATGGGGTGGGGGGGGACGTTTGTTTTGCGCCACAGTTCAGCTTAGACTCGGCCGTAATGCTGCTGCACACACACACACAGATACCACACACACGCTGCATGTCAGAGACGAGGGGCGATACCAAAAAGACGAGAGGAGCGGTTGGAGCGGTTGGAGCGTTTAGAGACACATGCGCGCACATTTATTTACATTAAATCGCAATCGCTGTCATTTGTGCAGTTATGTAAAATGTTTCACTAATGAAAATGACAGAAAAAGTAACGCACAGTGACTTTGATGAGTAACTTTAATCTGGTTTGGAGATAGTAACGCGTTAGATTACTCGTTACTGAAAAAAGAAGTCCGATGCCGGTAACGCGTTACTAAGCATCACTGTTCGGAAACACAACCTCAGACATTTGTTCGAGCAAAATCCCACTAATACGCCTTATCCCCAGACTGACTACTGTAGGGAAAATGAAATTTGGGCGGAAGTAGGTGGGCGGGCAGAGCCAGGCTAGACAAAACAGGGTGCAATGTTGAAAAGATACAAACCCTATGTTTCGGCAAATTAAATTACATGTATGTATCCAACATATACTAAGCTACTGTGCTAAGCTTTGACACAACCTCCCAGCTTTTTTTTTTTTTTTTTTTTTAAGATATTTTTTGGCATTTTTTATGCTTTATTGATAGTGAGAAGAGACAGAGGTGAAATGGGGCAGAGAGGGGAGTGACATGCAGAGAACGACCGCGGGCGGGAATCGAACCCGGGTCTGCTGCTGGGCCCGGCCCGGGGGATGCCCAACCAACTGAGCTAAGGGCGCCCCAGCTTTTGTTTTTTTTTACCCTCATTGGCCTATCACCAACGTCAGATGTCAACTCCGTCAGATTTCCTGTCTGACGATGTTGACATATTTAACGTTTCTTAAACATAACAAATGGAATTTATCTAGTAGCCATTTGGTTTTTTTTGCTGATGTTAGGTGCTAGTATGAACTACTTCAGGAAAATAAAATTATCAAAAAATTTCAAATAACTGCTTCAGAAATTGTAAGTCGGTGTTGACATATCATGGTTGTGACACAAGATTTTCAAGATTCGGAATGAGAAATAGGAAATAGGGGTGTGGGCTGCACCATAGACATTATAAAGGATAGACGCCGCGTTGGCCGCTACTGCCTATTGGCGCTGACGAGAAATGTGGGCGCCATCTTGGACCGGTCACACGTTCCACTCAGTGTAGTCTGTTTTGCAGGTGCAATGAACTGTCAGCGCATGTAATTAATCATATCTCATTAAATTCATTTTCACGTGGTTTTATTTGCTGCAAAGATCATACATGTAGCTAAGATACAGGGCACAAGTTTTGACGTGTTTTAATATTCATAGTGGGCTTAACAGTCATAGAAGATTCTGATATGATATAAGTAACCAGACGTCCGAGATCAAAACGAGGAACATCCCCCGAAAAGGGGGAAAACGGAGACATTTCCAGTTTGACTAGCAATCTGATTGAAAAACCTAATGAGGTGTCAACAAAACGGGAACAGGTAGTTGTTTCTGTTTAGCCAGGGACAGGCAACCAACAATGGGGACGTACTGGGCACCTTTATGATAGCCTATGTGATGTAGGCTATCATATTTTGCAAATCACACACTTTAGACTAAATATGATAGAGAAGCAGAAACAGATGGGGCAGTAAAGTCAGCTATTTTAATAAGTTAACAATATATGATTAGGCTATATATAAATATATTTATTCATTTACAGTGACGAGCATACACAATAAAGACAATCACAGGGATAACACAAACAGAGAACAGAAATAAAATAGGATAAAATATATTAATTTAAATAAGGTAGGCCTATACAAAATACAAAACAAGAGCAAAAATAAAATACTAAATGAACAATGAATTCAGCTAAAACAGTTACAGTCAGATGTGTAAAATTCAGAAATCATAGATTCAAATAAACCAAGAGTAGGAAGAGCAGTCATTTTTAAGTTGCTCTGCAGAGCATTCCATGAATTAGGGGCACTATGCATGAAAAGGCAGTTATTCCTAAACTGGAGTTAGCTCGGGGCAATTTAGGAGGAGTAGTCGAGCATGGTACATATGAAGGGTGGATGTTTCCCATGAAGGCATTAAATATAAATAAAAACCAGTGTATATAATATCTCCATGAGTGTTCATGTAAAAATATGTTTTATTTCTCTAATTTAAAACACAAGCTTGTTAGGCCTCTTAAAAGAGGACGGGATTATTTAAAAGCAAAGTCTTCTTGGTTGTCCAATGTTCTATACTAGGGGGGGAATACCAAGTTCAGTCTAGTCTCGAGTTGGTTCCTCAGACACAGACAGGAAATCAATGCGTGCCTTGCAGCGCGGTACATTTAAAAACACATTCAATACAAAACCACAGCAATCAAAAGTATTAAATTAAGGGAAAATCAAACAACAACAGCAAACAATAATACTCAAATGCATAAAATAAAGTTAACCATCCTTACAATCGCATTTTACTCCGAAGAGAAATTCAAGCGAGGCGAGTTTGGCAATGTGGTGCAGCCAGGCGTGGACTGGGACAAAAATTCAGCCCTGGCATTTTCTGTCCAGACCAGCCCACTACATTATCAGCGGACGCTGCATAGAAGTACACTAATCTTGCGGCATTATGAAGTATGAATTTATACAACATTAAAAAATACATGATAAACTTACCAAATTCTAACAGTGGTCCCGAATGAGAGAACAAGTCCACAGAACAGAGGGAGAACGACTCCTCAAATATATCAGAACAACCTGTAATGGAGAGAATAATTGAATAATTTAGTGTACATGATCACACCATTAAGGATCAACACATAAGCACAATAAAACTTCTGAAAAGTATCATTAAAATGACAAATAATTCATTACTACATCCATAATGTGTGATAATAACAATAATATTAAATATTTCTCGCCTTATCAGTGGAGCAGCTTTTTAAGCAGCTCACTCTTCTCTGCAAGTCTGTCTATCACTGAATCAGAGTCCAAGGCCATGAGGATGTCTTTCTCTGTGGACATCAGCATCAATGCCTCCAATTTATCAGATGAGAGGGTGCTTCTGAGTCTGTTTTTAATAAACTTCAAAATGGAAAATGTGCGCTCACACGCCACCTGTGTGAGGGATAATGTAAGCAGGTATTTATAAGCAAGGCCTAGGACAGGGTATGCATCTGTTAGCATGTTGAAACGGCAAAGTATCTGGTAGCAGCACAGAGGGCATTCTTTGCAGGAGCAACAGCTTATGGGAGTTTTTTTATTTTTTATTTTATTTTTATTTATCCTTTATTTAACCAGGTTAGTCTCATTGAGATTAAAATCTCTTTTACAAGAGAGACCTGGCCAAGATGGACAGCAGAACACAGTTACACATAAAACACAATATAAAATACAAGTTCGATATTAAGTACAGTTGTAAAACATAAAAATAAGATTCTTAACTAAAAACATTCACAATTTCCGATGGAGTCCAACTTCAAACTCTTAACAACAGCCTTAAATTCGTTTAGAGTCACTAGGTCCTGAAGCTTAAGCTGCTTTTGCAGGTTATTCCATGACGACGGCGCAAAAAACTTAAAAGCTGTTTTACCCAGCTCTGTACGAGCTTGAGGAACAGTCATGAGCACCATGTCCTGAGACCTTAACGCATGGGGGACACATTTTCTGGACATATACGATGATAAATAACAAGGGAGTTTACCTAAGATCGCCTTGTAAATAAAAACATACAAGTGACTAAGTCGTCTCATAAAAAGAGAAGGCCAGTTTACTCTTGAGTACAGTGTACAATGATGGGTTAAGGCTCTGCTGTTTGTAATGAACCTCAAGGCTCCATGGTATATAGTGTCCAACATATGTAAACAGTGAGCTGATGCATTCATGTACAACAGATCACCATAATCAAGAACCGGCAAGAAGGTAGCTTCGACTAATCGTCGTCTGGCCTCGAGAGAGAAACATGACTTATTCCTAAAGTAAAAACCTAACTTTAGTTTCAGTTTTTTCACCAGGTTTTGTATGTGGGTTTTAAACGAGATGTGGTCATCAATCATAAATCCCAAATATTTGTAAGTAGTTACAACATCAATTTCATTACCTTGGGAAGTTAAAATTTTCTGATTTAACACAATCTTTCTGGAATTTGAAAATACCATAAGTTTGGTTTTATCAGCATTGAGAACAAGCTTCAGTTGACAAAGCTGAGCCTGCACTTGATCAAAAGCACTTTGCATATAAACAAAAGCCTTACTGAGCGAGGATGCACAACAATAAATTACACTGTCATCCGCATAGAAATGGAAAGCTGCATTTGGGACATTTTGTCCAAGGCTATTAATATACAAAGTAAATAATAGCGGTCCCAGAACTGAACCCTGGGGAACTCCCTTACGCACTGTAAGCATCTCTGAAGTAAATCCATCAAACTGAGTAGCCTGAGTTCTGTCAGTGAGATAGTTGACAAGCCATCCCACAGTATGATCAGAGAAACCAATCTTAATAAGTTGCTGTATCAGAATGTGATGGTCCACAGTGTCAAACGCTTTAGATAGATCAATAAAGAGAGATACACAATGTTGTTTTTTATCTAGAGCTTCTATGATGTCATTTAAAACTTTCATGGCAGCAGTAGTGGTGCTATGATTTTTTCGGAACCCTGATTGATATACAGATAATATTTGATGAGTATGGACATAATCTTTAACCTGCTCACTAACCAGGGATTCCATGACTTTTGATAACACTGAGAGGTTTGAGAGTGGTCTGTAATTATTTAAAATGTTTGGATCCCCTCCTTTTAGTAGGGGTAGAACATAAGCAGCCTTCCAGATCATAGGGATTTTGTTTGAAGCCAATGAGAGATTAAAAAGATGTGTCAATGGTTCAGCTATTAGGTCTGCTGCTAATTTCAAAAACCTTGGTTCCAAGTGATCCGGACCAGACGGTTTTCTAGGGTTCAAATGCTTTAAGGCTTTGTGAACCTCAGCAACAGTAAAAGGGGTAAGATTAAAAATGTGGTGTACATCACTAGCATTGTTACCCAAATTTACAGATTTCACTGCAGAATGTGAGGCAGAATTGAACAAAAACCCAGAAGAAATAAAATGCTCATTAAAACAGTTTAACATTTCAACCTTATCATGAACAGTAATGGAGTTATCTCAACAACCTCTTCTGTTTTTTCCTCCTCACCACCTGATCCATCTTCTACTGTTCTTGCTTTGTACTCTGCCAATGGGGATGCCTTCAGCCTGTTCCACTGGAGTGCAAAGCTTTTCAACTCGGCCTGCATATTTTCCTTAGTTGCCCTGCTAGCAGTGTTGGGAACGTTACTTTAAAAAAGTAATTAGTTATAGTTACTCACTACTTGTTCCAAAAAGTAACTGAGTTACTAACTGAATTACTTTATAATAGAAGTAACTAGTTACCAGGGAAAGTAACTATTTGCGTTAGCCTACTGTAAAAAAAAAGTTGCTGTGTCAAAATTTGGATTTTTCTGAGCAGTTTTCACAAGTCAGTTGAAATGAGTAGAACAGTAAGGTAGGCCTACTTGTAGGCTACATCACCTTCAATATTTATTGCACATCAACAGACAGCAAGAGGTTTATCCTGCACTTCAAGTAGGCCTAGCCTATTTTGTTCTCAACAAAAGTAGTAGAGGAAACTGCTGAATGTACCGTGCTGATCTGCTATAGGCCTATCACTGGATTCACTTCAGGGGTGTCGGCTAAAACACCACTTCAGGCCAAAAACGTCAGACTATGAAGCATGAGACGATGAGAGGAGGAGTAAGGATTTATCCGCTGTTTATTTCCTTCTTTAACATGCACAGCAGCATACAGATCCCAGGAAAAGAACAATAGCAATATTCGGCTCGTGATGACACGCTAAACAGCTGTTGCAACCGGCGAATCGCGGCCGTTTAATAGCGTGCATAAATTATAATTTATAGAGATCGGGAAACTCAATGCATTTACTCACAAGGGCGATGCAAACAAACTCAGGGAGAGCACGTTTCAACCGTGGATTGATAGGTGGTTACTGCGCCAACGTGCACACTCGTCGCTCACACAACAGAGAGAGAAAAAAAAGAAACTTCAGTAAACAGGCGCTCCGGCTGACTGACGTGACGGCGCTAACTGACAGTTATAATGTCATCCACACACCAGTCTCCTCACTAGCAGTTTGTGTAGTATGGAGCCAGGGGTGCGTTCGGATTACACAGTTTATTCAATCAATTCATAGTAACGCACCGCATTTAACGTTCAGTAACGATAACGGCGGTGTAACGGCGGAAAAAGTAATTAGTTAGATTACCCCGTTACTGAAAAAAGAACGGCGTTACGTAACGCCGTTCTTTTAAACGGCGTTATTCCCAACACTGCCTGCTAGGGATGGGAATCGTTAAGAATTTAACGATTCCGATTCCGATTCTGCTTATCGATCCGATTCCTTATCGATTCTCTTATCGATTCTCATTGGGTGAGAGAATAAGTACAAATTAGTTTGTTTTTATTATCTCTCTTTAATATCTGATCAGAAGTGTGTCTAGTCTGTGCCTTGAAAGATTATCAAGAGTAGGCTACTTGAGGATTAGGAAATTGTCAATTTTCACATTAATTGGTCCAAACAAAAAAATAAATGTTTGGCTTTTAAGCCCAAATGCCATTATGTGCCCTAAAAACTAAAAACACAGACTAAAAACAGTCAAGGAAGAGCTTGTGCCTTTTGGAATATTAACAGTGCTCATTTGCACTTGAAACCAAATTCAACTGACATAATACATATAAACAAGTCTTTTGAAAAGATAATAAGACCAACTATCAACTTTGGCAAATTAACCATTTTTATGCAGAAAAATCATCATGTTTGCCCTCTCAGGAAGGATACGAAATATTTAATTTATGTTCAGTGTTATTATTATATGATGATTGCGCCCTTACTCTGAAAGGGCAACGTGATGATGTCACTACGTTCACGTGAAGGAACCCTTTCCTTATAAGTCCGTGGAAGGAACGCCTCAGGTCAAACTGTCACGTTGTATGTTGTTGTTGAAGCAGTCAGTCATGTAGGCTATTCAAGAAGAGAATAAATTCGCCTGAAAGGCTAAAAGAGAATGTATCGCTTTGCTTATTCTTCACCACGCCAGCGACGAGGAGTCACCGCTCCATCTCAGCTTTACAATGTACATGCTGTTATGTGCAGCGCGCTGTTTATTATTAATTTAATGGCCCGTCATCAGACACACGTAGCGGATGGGTTTATACATCCATCGCTGCATCAAGTAATCCAAGGCAGAGCTTTTTGTATCGGGCAGAGAGCGTTATTTTAAGTGTGTCTTACTGTCTTTATAAAGTGTCTTGTTAAACGTTTTCTTATCACCAGACCGCCGAGTCCCGCTGTGTGTTGTTTTGGGTCTGTCTCCACCGCCGTGCGTAAAGGCAGCATTTTAACAGCTGATGAACGAGAGTAAACAGCGGGCCTTTGGCAGCGGTAAAGACATCCTTTTTGCTTTGCTTTATGCTGCTCTCGCCTTTTTATGTATCTCCCCCTGTCACTTGCCCACGCCGACACACACGTTAATTCATACATTTTATGTTCAAATCCAAGTGATGGGCAATTCTGGTGCCGACTAGTAAGGCAGCGGACGTTTAAACTTTTAACCGTCAGGATCGCAGTCTGCGCGCTTGCGTGTTTGATGAAATGGAAACTTTACATTTGTTGCAAGTGGCCGTATTGTTGCCTTTTCGCGTGAAATACAACCACACTTTAGAGTGCTTCTGCCTCGACGACATGTTTGCTGCGTTCTGAACCAAAACAAAGCAGCGCGTGTCTGAAGTCATGACGCATTTGCAACGAGCGGAACCGATAAGCGGCATCGTTAAGCAGGCATGTTAACGATTCCAAGGAATTGGTTGACTCGGCACCGGTTCTGAACAAGAACCGGTTCTCGATTCCCATCCCTATGCCCTGCTGTCAAATCCTTGCAAGCACTTGCTTAAGTCTTGAAGGGCAGACTGAGGAAGACCACTGGTGCAGAGCTGAGGGAAGTTTCTGGGATCCAGACATGCCAAGTCAGCATATAGATTGCCGTGTGTTAGAAAGCGCCTATGAATGGCTTCAATTGCTGTGTCCATGATCCGGTTATGCACATTCACCTCATAGGATTTTTCTGCATCATCCAGGGTCTCATCCTGAGCCATCTCTCCAGGCAAGACTTTCTTTATCCTCCTCCTCTTTTGTGGCAGTGTGGCCTCCACTTCAATGTCCATGTCATCTCTCTCTTGGATTTCTGTTTTTGTGCTGTAGACAAATGTGTCTGCTGCTTTTTTTACAGATTCAAAATCTCTTCCCAAGCTTTTTAGCGTATCCTGTGTTGATGCCACCATTCTGTGAGCAGAAAGGATGTCCAATCCTGCTGTCTGAAGGTATTTAGACAATGGAGAGGTATGTTCAAATATGCGGAGGAAGATTTGAGCTGTCAAGATCGTCTCATACTTGAGCAATGACTCTGCGTATCCTCTGGCCATGACACGGATAGATGGTTTCACTGTTGCCTGTTTCTGTATAGCTGATAATGTCGACAGCACATCAACGTACAGCCCATCTTCCGGCTTTCCAAAGGAGCCAAACACCTTCTTCAGGGCCTCATGCTTGGCCCACCAGCGTGTCTCGCCAATAGGAGCAAGGCGTCTACGTCTTTTGTTTCGGCCTGACTCTTCCACAAATTCATCCTTTGATAAGACTCTTTGATGAATACCGCAATGCCATTGAGGAGCGCAAACAGGGACCCACTCTCAATAACGATCTGGGTTGTGTTTGCAAGCACCAAATTTAGTACATGTGCGTAGCACCATACATGCACCTGGTTTGGACATTGTGCAGACAACAGTGAGGAGAATCCTTTGTATTGGCCTTGCATGTTTGATGCCCCATCAGTTGCATTTCCAATGCACATGGTCTTGCTGAGGCCCATTTTGTCCAGAACTTCTGACAGCATGTTGACAACGGCCTGTCCAGTGGAGGAACTGCACTTCAGCACTGCAACAAGCCTCTCATGAACAACATCAGTAACATACCTCATAATTATAGAACATTGATCCTGAGAGGTGATGTCCTGCGTGGTGTCCAGCTGAACTGAAAACATTCCTGCTTTCTTGATGTCACTGGAGATGTTCTCTTGAATCAGATGGTGAATTGCATCTATCACTGAGTTGATTGTGGTTTTGGACAGTAAAGTTACAAGGGAGCCTCTGCCTCTTGTGCCACCAGACAAATGCAACTTTTTGCTGTTCTCGATGCAGCTGTCCAGGTGCTCTTTCAAACAGAAATCATACTTCCCCAGTAGAAGTATGAGTTCCAAGAAATTACCATGATCAACTGTGTGGTCTTCCAGAGTATATGCTGCCTCATTTTCTGACCTCCTGTATGCAAGCCCCCTCTTCCCAAGAACCTTGATGACATCTATGATGCGCTCCAAAACCTGCCGTCTCTTTTTGACCTGCTCTTTGTGCGCCGACATCGGACTGCCACCAAACACACTGCTGATATCTGCACTGGCGGATTTCAAGAGATAAGCTTCAGCACAGTTTCTGTGTGCACTGCTTCTCTCATGCTCCTCTGTGCGCTGGTGTATATGCCTCCAATCTGACATTCCACTGATGAACAGACTGCTATCAGTTCTCTTACCGAATGCCATGCAGATGAAACAATACAGCATGTGACGCTCTGGACAGTACGTCAGCCACCTTCTACTGGTGCTGTCTCTGCTACAGAACACTTTCTGCACCACTGGATTGTTACTTTTTTGCTGAGGGTGGTAATTTAAAAAGGACTGGAGATTTTTCTGATCAGGTTGTGAAAAAAAATCAGTTATTTGACTGGCACATTCATAGCTCTCAACAACTGTTTCCCTCTCAGGTGATCCTGTTTTTGGGCTGCCTGCATTGGTCTGGCTCTCTTGCCCTGAACCTGTCTGGGCTGGACATAGAGAAAGCATTTATCATTGGATGGGGAAATAACTCAGAATAATGAACCAGATAAAACATTAGTTCATATTGAGTGAAACGCTGCGAGCATAACAACATTAGTGGCTTTGCCATGTTTTCATTATGACATTTACTAGTGTTTTCCAATGCAAAAGTCAGACCTTTGTGATAATACCTGAAAATGTTCAAGACAGCGCCTATACACAGCCATTTGAAAACTACAGTAAAAGTAACACATTTACACAAAAAGTAAAGTTACACACAAATTTTGAAATAGTTATCACCTCATTAAACAATAAATTAATTGACAGATTACAATAAATTCAATGGCAAATATTCAGTATTCACGCTCTGACTTTAAATACGTCGGTATGACTTTATAAATGGACTGCAGCCCATGAAAAGAAATACAACGAAGACAACTTGCACATTATGAATTGCATTCCAATTTGACAAAGTATTTTAATATTTTCTTAATGATGTAGGCCTAGTTTTCAATTAAGCACTTACACCATCATGTAGGCCCATGCCCATTTCTAGATATTGTTTGACAATTGATAAATCTTCTTGATTTGTGTTTGCTGTTTCATGATTATTTATTTATTTTCGAAATGATTTTTTTTTTTTAATGAATAAACGAATGAAGGCTTGTGACGTGAAAAGTGAAGAATGACGTCCCATTTAAACACTGTGAGCGCTCAAAAGCTCTCCCACTCAAGCCCTGTAGATGGCGGCAGGGCTCGAGAGCCAAGGGGAGGCATTGGAATTGGCCGATAATATCACATTTCGGCACATTTAAATAAAATCAACCACAACTACCAACATTCACAGCCCTTCAACTCTGGGCTAATATGTTGTCGCAATACTATACAGTTAATTAGGTCACATCGCATTCAATGTAAAAAACGTTTTCTACTTTGTTTTGACATGTCTCAAAAATGTAGCCTAGCCAGCCCCAGGCTAACGTTACTTACAGTGTATGCCTCGTCTCCCGGGGCAACAGCACTTGCTGCTGGGGTGGTGACCCCGGCACCAAATAGGTCCGTTAATTTACAACATTTGGCAGCCTCCACCTCCAGAGACTTCAGTTTTTTAAGTCGCTGTTTTTCAGCGCCACCCGGGCGTTTCTTCCGCTTATCCATTATTACTGATTATTCCGCTTATCCATTCAGCTGAGCAGTAGCCCGTCACGCGAGTCGACTCCTGCCCATGCCATGAGGTCCCGCCCCACGCTGGTTTGTATTGTGATTGAGAGCACTATCAGGGCTCTCTGAGCCTATCAGCCCATGATTGATTGACAATGACAAACATAGACCAATAATATGTGTCGATGCTGCCAGCCCTCTGTAGCGAATTGGCTGCCCCATTTGGAGGGAATTTAGAGAGAGGGAAAAAAAAAAAAAACTTAGCGGACTCGACCGGCCCACATTGGGTCGACGGCCCACCGGGACGATGCCCGGTATGCCAGATGGCCAGTCCACCCCTGGGTGCAGCCTTAATTTGTGAAAGACAGACACAACCAATGACAACAAGTCGGAATGGTGGTTGTCGATGCCAAACTGTGTCTCCTCAATATGTTCCCCAAGCAGAAACACATCCTCCGTTTCAATCTCCTCCCGGACGAAGTGTGTGACTCGGACGTCTGGTTACTTATATCATATCAGAATCTTCTATGACTGTTAAGCCCACTATGAATATTAAAACCCGTCGAAACTTGTGCCCTGTATCTTAGCTACATGTATGATCTTTGCAGCAAAGAAAACCGTGTGAAAATCAGTTTGGTATTTAATGAGATATGATTAATTACATGCGCTGACAGTTCATTGCACCTGCCAAACAGACTACACTGAGTGGAACGTGTAACCGGTCCAAGATGGCGCCCGCATTTCTCGCGCTCAACGCCCATGCGGCGTCTATCCTTTACAATGTCTATGGGCTGCACAGTGGAAGCTTCTGGCTTTCCAGTTTGTGAGGTCAGAAACGAGGAGAATTCTGACTGGAGTATATTGGGGGAGGGAGGGGGGGGGGGTTTCAGAAAGGGGGAGAGTGAGAAAAGGAGAGTGTTATTTTTTGTATATTTTGGCAGTCTCTAGGCACACCGTGGACCCATGGATATGTTAGAACACATTTAAAAAGTGCATTTAGCATAATATGTGACCTTTAAGAAAAACAGTTTTTATTGATATGAGAGATTATTTAGTGTTGCTTTTGATGAACACAGCTCTTTTTAATAATTTAAGTACATTTTTAATAGGTTTTATTGCATATGAAAGATTTAAAACTTCTCTGAGGACAAACTGTTTTGGACGTTGTGAGAAGATAACAAGTGTCATATATTTGACATAATAATGATAAAATTAAATTTAAAGGATAATTGTGCTCCAGACATTCTATTCTTAATCCCTAATAACATCTACTATTTTAAATATTTTTAGTTTTAAAGATAACAGCAGTTACATATGCAAGACGACCTTTTGTCCCGGTTCTCAAGAATCACTGATATAACAATGTTCAGCTGAATTACATTTCTATGGAAATGTGATGACATTTCTCTTTCTTTGTTGAACGTGATGACTTAGTTTTAGTTACACAGACAAAGGGATGATCTGACAACATCTCTGCCTAACACAATGCAGTCTTGGCTTTTGAAGTCAAATCATAAATACAGCTGCTCAAGAACAAATGTAGTCTCATATTGAAGCATCTCTCTGGCTCCCTCAAAGGCCTGCCTTTAAATGTAAAGCCCCATCTGATTAAAACAATGTACCCGTCTCACTGATTTCCATTACCTCATTTGGTTGCTTCAAGAGGTCCGTCTTTAATTATCTTCAAACAACTTGTTTCTTGTTGGTAATTTGAAATGACACTATTCATTTTTTTTGTATTATTATTTCTCAATTTTTTTCTCTTTAATGTCTCTTTTATGTCTGGGTATTTCTTTGCTATATCTTTGAAATAAAAGTTTTTTTTTGTCTTAATATTCCATATATTCATTACAGATTTTGTTTTTAATTAAAACTAATCTTTCCTTTCTTACTTTGGGAATAATAAAAGATTTTGCATCACTAACTACACTTTGAGGTGGAATTACAAAAACAATACATATAATAATAATATAAGATGATTAATCTGAAGGGGTTTACCTACTAATAAAGTCTTTATCAGTCTGTGAGGTGTGATGTATTCAGGCTGGCCTCTGACCTTTGGATGATGTCGGGAGAAGGAACACACCCTGCGTTCCAAATCACATACTTTTTCCTACACGACATACTAAAGTACAGAAGAGTTTAAAGGCCACAGGAGAGAGAAAAAAATCAGATAAGGAAGATTTCTTTTTTCATTATGTTGAGAAATGTCAATAATAAAGACGAATACTCCAAAATGCTATTGGAGTTAGTGGGGCATTTATGTATTTTCAGCATACTCCAATTGATGTTGTCTATATTGTATGTTTCGGACCCCAGGAAGACTAGCTCTCACTCCGGTGTGTTGCTAATGGGGATCCTAATAAATCAAATCAAATCAAAAATCAAATCAAAATGTGCATGTATTGGGACATCCTAAATCTTTTTTTGGCATACTAAATAGTAGGGAAGTATGGGAAATGGAACGCAGGGACAGAGTGGAAGTGAGTCATTGAAGCATGGAATGGTTTTGATAAAGAACATGATCAGATGAATAATTCTAATAGGCTACCTACAAAATAAATGTATTCTGCACATAACTGAGCTTTCTACTGTGTAGTGGATATACTTTGGAAAATAATTCTGAAGTTCTGAATCTCCACTCATCTCTCATCACATTCTGGATAAGTGACTTATATTATGTGGCAAAAGAAGAGTGAAGAGAGTAATGCTTCCACCAAACATACAGTATACACCCCTCATTATTAACAAGTCACCAGAGAAAAGCTGCCAACAGGAGTTAACACAACAATAGTACCGGTAGTAAGCTACCATACCAACCTTTATTTATACTCGAGATATCATTGAGGGGTGACCCTAATTTGCAATGATGTCGAGAAACAAAAACAACAATACATACAATATACAACGCAAATACATCAAATACACAACAAGCTGGTAAAGAGAAACATTTTAGACCGAGGTGTATAGTGGCTAGAAATAAAATGAAACTGGTAAAAGTACAATACGGCCTAATTAAAACGATAGTTTAAATTGGTTAAAGGATATCATGGCATTCATTTTAATTTGTTGCTGTAAGCTGTTCCAGGAGTCATGGGCACTGAAGCTAAAAGCTGTCTTTCCCAGCTCAGACCGGGCATGTGGGACATAAAGCATAAGCATGTCAGTGGATATAAAGAGCATGACCGTGACAGTATCATGTTTTATTAAGAATAAAGTGTCAATCCAACAGCAGCTTCTCAGCGCTCCAGCATTTTTTTAATGATATGTAACCAACACCCAACTCAGCTTAGCCCCCCGCTTGTCTCATACTTCTTTGTCTTTCACAAGGGAAAATTTTGAATTTCAATTTTTAGAAAGCACCCTCAATGGTTTCTGCTAAAAAAATAATATATATATACAGTATATGCTTAGTTTCTCATTAGGCTATATTGGTAGCAAAGCAGAAATTAAACCACAAACTCAAATCCTCAGACACAACTTTAGGGCGAGAATTAAAATACATTTTCTGTACTCATTTAAGCTCATGCTATTGCTAACACTGTTCAGGACACACACAAACAAGAGAGAAGTGCCTGGCCCCCTCAGCACAGTAAGAGCAGTGTGTGTGCTTTCTATTGGGGTGGGGAGGGAGTAAGACAGATGAATGAGGTAATGGCCCAGCTCAGCTCACAGGAAACAAAGGCAATTAATGTGAGAGCGTGAGGCCGGCCTGAGCTCACCTCTCTGAAGACATGACAGACACTCTACACAATCATCTGCTCTCATCTGTTCTCTATACATTTCTACAGACTGCTCTTTACAAGCTGCCATGGTGGAGCACTGTCAATGCTGATGCTGCAAAATACAACAGTAGTAGGACAAGTAGTCCAAATAATAAAAGATAAAAGTTAATTTCACTCAAACACACGCATTGTCGTTGCTTCATTTCTTCCATGCTGTATGTTCACACATTGTATTGGTCAGATTTTAAAGGCCTATAGTTTGCCATAAATGGACGTTGAAATGTCCTCACACAGCCGCCGTTTGCAGATTGATCCTTGTGCATCACCACTCTGAACAGAAAAGACTGTTGCATGGACAAGGTTCTCCAGAGCACAGGTAAAGCTGTCATCACACACCACTGTGGCTAGAATGTGGCAGACTCACATGTTATCATCACTGTCATAATGATTGATTTATCATTGATTTATATTGAAACACTTTGCAAAAGACCTTGCTCGTTGAGTCACACTGGGATGTTGAATGTTTAAAAAAATCTATGTCGATTTATATGGTATGTGCCACAAGTTAAAGGTGGAGTCAGCCATTCTGGAGAAATTTGTCAAATAACTTTTTGTCCAAATCAGTGAATATCTCCTCACAATGTGCTACTTGTCTGTACTGTGTGCGCTTAAGCGCAGGCTCTGTAAACTGGTATGTAAAGGAAGGGGGCCCCCTTTGTGAGAGGAGGTAGCCACTGATTTTGACAAAAAAGTGATTTGTCAACAAACATTCTCCAGAATCGCTTACCCCACCTTTAACAGACACAGCTTTGACTGCACATCTTACACACTGAACCAACCTGGTGTGATCAGTCCTGCTGTATTCATCATTCCAGTTATCATTGCAAAACGTTGTCTGTTTGAACAGAAGTGATCTGTCTCCATTGGTCCTTACAGCACAGCTTCCCTTTTTAAAAATGCTGCCCAGATGATTTCATAGGGTGTCCCAGCTGTTTCTAATTTCTGTGTTCTAATTGTCAGTGGATGGAAGAGGAATTATGTCCATAAATCAGTTTTTCTTCCAAGAACTGGTCTAGTCAGATAACAGGCTCAGCAGAGACAGCCAGGCAAAATATATATTACCACTTAAGTTACTGGTCTGTCATTTCCTAGTCATTTTCTTACCTGGAAAGGAGTACGTCATTTGGAATTAATTATGGGGAAAAAGGTATTTATCAATTTCTCACACAGGCCAGAGGTTAACGCAGAACTCACATCACCATTTTACAATATTTCATGACCTATTTCTTGTAAAGTTATTTTATTCTCAAAGCACAACTTTTTCTCAAAACTACAACTTTATCCTCAATGCATTTCAAAAGATTTCTCCTCCCCCAACAGTAGCAAAAACACTTCAACTGATAACACTAAGCACTGTACGGGTCAATGTCCTGTTTCTGTACTTTGACATGATTGTCTTAAGGTTTTTGAAGATATTTGGAAAACACAGTCATTTAAGACTGTAATATGTTCCGCAATGGAACTGATTATGAATGTAATTTAAGCCATGTCGTACAATAGTAAATCTGTCAAGCGATGACAAATAATGTCCTTATCCAAATTCTAACACACTTGTTTATTAAATGGACCAATGAATGGAGCCATATCATTGAGCAGTATTCAGTGCACATGCTATCTTTATGCATGAACCAATGCTGCATTCAGCTGGTGTCGGACACATCGAGAAAACCAGTTTCCAATTTGAAAAATATGCGTGACAACCTGCTCAAGTCGGAAACTTGAGAAAGGTTTCGGTACCCAACCTGCTCACTTCTTGCATTTCGTTAGCCTCATAGCATAATTGCCTAAATCATATTTACTCTACTCTACTTTTACTCTACATCTACTCTACATCTACTTTACCCCACTCTATAACCCTTAAAATATGACTTAGGCAATTTTGTTATTAGGCTAACGAAAAGTAGATGTAGAGTAGAGTAGATGTAGAATAGAGTAATGTAGAGTAAAAGTAGAGTAGAGTAAATATGATTTAGGCAATTATGCTATGAGGCTAACAAAATACATGATTCATCATGGTGGCAGAATGGCTAAAGTTGTTAAAAGTAAGACACTTTTTCATTAATTCACATATTGCAAAAAAAAAACCTTTGCTCATATAATTTGTTATATTTTATTACCGTTAGTCGTTGTCCACGAGTGAGTGATCTAGACTAGTTAGAAAAGTTATTTATTATTATTATTATTATTATAAACCTGACTATAGCAGTGTTTCAGACTAATAAATAACTTTACTAACAAATCGGGTCATCCTGTGAACAGAAACCAACGTTAACATTCAGACTTTCAGACTTGAGAAGCACGCCAACACATCAAAGTCCAAAGAACCACTTCCTAGCTCGGACACTTGGACCCTTTGAAGATCACATGAACGCAGCAATATATTTAACTTAAACAATTTATATAGTGAGAACTTTAAATAATAAAGTTTTTTTAAACGTTATTATTTTTCTGTATGTGTCATTCACACAAGTTGATCAAGAATACCAAACGTGTGTATGGTGAGATGCATTCTGCTGTAGCTGCTGGCATGAGCAGAACTTAGAACATAGAGCCACTGCTTGCATTCAAACACATCCGTAGCTCTACATATAACCATGAGTGTCTCTGAAGGGAGGACCACAGTCCATGGTGTACAGCTTGGCTCTGCATTGTCTCCCAGCCGGACTGCGCTCCTGCTACAGGTTTGTCTTTTCTACTTGTTCTTGCCTAGTGTCCTCTGCTTCTCTGCATGCTCTACAATCTTCTCCTCCACATAGAGGCCTTTGCGCCGGCGCACTGCGTTCATGTATTTGAGGGCCTGGTTAGCAGAGTCAGCCTTCTCCCCAAAGTGAAGGTACTCTTCTTCAGTGGTGGGAACCCAGTATGGATCACTGCTGAGCACCTGACACACACAGACACAGACACACACGAGGGAGAGAAATTTGATGTTTAGTGGGATAAAGCACAAAGGTTCTGAACCTAATGGTAAGAAAATTCCCTCTCTCTTTTTCTCCACCTCCACCTTTCTAAAAACACGTGTTCAACAACCCCCATCAGGCGTATCTCCCCTTATGTCTTAAGAGCAGAGCAGACTGGGCTTTGTGGAAGGCGGGGCTTAAAGAGACAGAGGCTGAAAAGAGGAGATTCAGCAATGGCCCAGTGAGAAATAGAAAGAGTTTTTTGGACACTACATCATCAAAACAGTTTTTAATAGAAAACCCAGATTCTAATTTTGAACCTGAAAGTAAGCATGATATATGACCTTAACAAGCTCGGACTCTCTGTACATAAGATAAAAAGGACCATGTAAAATATATTGCACATATTTACACATTGCTATTTGAAGAGTTCCCTTTGCGTTCATGCACTTTTAAAACAATCTGTGACTTCACTAAATTCCGATGACGAAGACAACTTGTTTGAATTTGATGATGTTGAGCTAAGATGTAAAGAAGTTATATAAGGACTGCTTTTTATGCAATACAATTTCTAAAGCGATTCATGGGACGTCTACCCTCCATGGTCAAGGTTTTGACTCCTCCCCCCAACTGTCTTTGGGTGTATTTTCATTGATAGTGTTGATGGCCTAGTTAGTAAGGTACCAAGATCATTGTTGTTTATCGTCTGATTGTTGGCAATCCCCCCTTTTCCTCTAGTGTCACCATGGGGTTCCGAATCGCATACTCTTTCTTTTTTCTATTCTACATACTACATCCAACGATAAAAATAATCTAGTTAGGCATACTATTGGGACATACTTTTACTCTTTTATTTCATCATAACATTGCGCCTTGATCTTGCCTCTTGCTTTTATATCCGTCGCATCCCCGTTTGTTTTCATATGGAGGCTCTGACGATGTGACGTCACTTCACGTGCGCACTTGATTATGGGTCAGAATCGCCCAAATAGGATGCTGTTTCCAACACTAACAATCTTGGCCGGATGAAGTAGGACATCCGGGTAGGGGTGTAATGTAGCGAATTACATTTACTCGCGTTCCTGTAATTGAATTGTTGTGTACTTTTAAGTGATTTTTAAAACCTATCCCTTTACTTTTACTTTGAGTATGTTTATTTTGAAGTATTGTACTTCGCTACATTTTATATCACCTGCGTTACTGAGTAAAAAAATAGTTAGGCTAAAGGAGAGAAAAGAAAAGAAATATCGCAGGTGGCTTTTATTTTTACGGCACAATACCGGAAACTAACAGAGTGAATGATCGACAGGAGGAGAGAACACATTGCGACTAAACGATAACAACAAACATTGCTTCCCTCTATCATTAAAACAAAATAATCCTAGTTAAACTATCATTGTACCGCACGTGAAGACGTGAAGGCTTTTAAATGCAGCGAACCTTTCACCCAGCCGTGCGATCGGCCCCTCCCTCTCATGATAGTTTAGCTTTCAGCTTAACAGTGCAGAGTAGGATGGAGACGGTGCGTGTTGCCGAGAGCTTTGAAAAATTTCCAGAAGACGGCAGAAAGTCAGCCTTTGCTCGAGAAGAAAGGTAAAACTAATAGACTAAAATAATGTGCAAGATATGTTACGCGCGGACACGTGAGTCCGATGACATGCGCGACCGTGAGAGAGAGAAAAAAAGGCATATGCGACCCAGCTGCACCTCAAAACATCACAACCAATTAGTTTACTCACTTTAAGTTGAATCCTAGTGGTCTATGACCAAGCAATAAAGGAGTAAAAAACACAGGAAGTTTAAAGCTCCTTGACTCTTGCCACCACAACAGTCATCAATTAAGAACACTGTAGCCTACAATGCAACTTGCTTATCCAGCCAGCTCCATGAGATATAAATAAAATATGCCCTCACATTCCTGCTAGCAAAAGACGTGCCCTATCAACAACATTTGCAACGGTTTATTTTGATTTTGACACTTATTTAATTTAATTATTAAAAATATGTTTTACTTATTTGCATTTTCCTTGTTTTCAGGTAAATTAGGATATGTTTAAAGTCCAAAGTCATGGTTTCCAATGTTAAATAAGTGCATGATGTTCTTAAATCAATTAATACTTGTCTATAATAATTGTGATTACACAATGTCAATCAAAATAATCATGATTATGATTTTTGTCAAAATCAAGCAGCCTAACCTTGCAATGTCCATGGTTTAGATCAATTATACACAATTACATTATTATAACTTCAGCTGCAGTCTGTTTAGGTCTGTAGACCGGTTAAATTCCCCCATTAACAGACTATTTGTTCCATATTTGCTTATCTAAAGTATAATGACACAGTATACATCCATACATGTGTGGTGACATGATTTGTTTAATTTGTGCACTTTAATTTGTAAAAGTGTTGCATTAATTAAACAAAACTAGTTTGAGATTTATATCCCCTTGTCTATATATATATATATATATATATATATATATATATAAAGCCCTACACAGAAGAGACCCCTGCCCCCTCCCGCTGTTAAAAAGTAACTAGTAACTTGTACTTAAAGTACATTTTAAATCAGCTACTTTTTCACTTTTACTTAAGTAGATTTTTAGACCAGTACTTTTACTTTTACTTAAGTAAAATTTCATCCAAGTAATCATACTTTTACTTGAGTAGAATATTTTTGTACTCTTTCCACCTCTGCATCCGGGTACTTCTAACCATCCTAAATCTGGCCACAAGAATCGGGACATCCTAAATCTTTTTTCTACATACTATATCAGGGCTGTACGCTTATTTTTTTAGGTGGTAGCACTGGTGCTAGCAAGCAAAAAAATTCAGTAGCACAAAAACAAGTTTGGTAGCACACAAAGTATGATCAAAAACTTGCATAACCTTAACCCTTGCATTTCACTGTAATTACCTTTGAGCATCTCATCTTGGTCTCCTTTGAGATTCTCAATTAATATTATATCTGTGTGTAGTAATAATTATGGAAAAATGAATAGGGGTGCACTGATTGCAATTTAGACAAAATAATCTAACCTGCCAATTGCAATTTTTTGCTGATTCAGAATTATTTTCCCCCATAAACATATAATATCTATATGTATGTTTTGTATATACATATAATTATTATATTAATAATTATATACAAAAAAAAAAAGTCCTGTTAATTAAAACCAAACTTTAAAACATTAAACATAGCCTATTAAATAAATAAGTATACATATTGGTACAATTTAGGATAAATTAAATAGGTTGTTGTGAATGTGTTGGAAGTTGTTCTTCAGTGGCTTATTTCAAACTTTGTTTTTAGACTACTGTTGACTTTTCTCTGCAGCTGAATGAGTTGCCTTTCTAGCTAGACCACTGCAGGGCTGTGAAGTGCTAATTTCCTGTTCTTACCGGTTTCAAAATAAAAGTCAACTCACGTTTGGCTAGTAACAGGCTTTTAACGTGAAGGCGCACAGGAAATGTTCTGTTTGCACACGCGCTAACTTAACTGCGGTAATCTCCTTCCGGTTATTACCGTTGGTGAAGTTTTTATACGGTAGAATCGCTGCACGAGCACAGATCCCAAGGAAACATATCTTTCACCAGCCAAAGTGAAGGGTGGACTCAATAACTTACTTGCCTAAAACTACATTTACCCCCATTTGGAGTGTTAATGTAGAGCCCTCTAAGCAGTGTTGTGCATCTCTCCTCTGTGTTTCAAAGACAGCCTCTCCTCATTATCAACTAGCACTAGTGCGAATGGACTTGTATTCATCATCGCACGTGATCAATTTCAGTAGCAAATGCGATCAAAACTGTCGCACTGTACAGCCCTGTATATAGTAGAAAGTATGCGATTCAGAACGCAGGGAATGTCTTTTCAATCACTGGATAGAATGGCATTATTGTGCTACAGATATCAGTCCCAATGGACGTGATCTGAGTGTGTGAGTGGGGGAAGTCCAGATCAACACTCACAAAGCTGAAAACTGATACGCCACACAGACACAAACGCACACACATTAAGAACAATTAGAGCCATGCTCCTGGCTCCGGTTACACATAGACAGATGGTAGAGTGCGTGCTGGATTACAGGAGACAACACACACACACACACAACACACACACACACACACACACACACACACACACACCACACACACACACACACACACACACACACACACACACACACACACACACACACACACACAACACACACACACACACACACACAGACAGACACACACAACCCGCCCGTGGGCAGCATATGCTGGAGCACAATGGGATCCAGTGGGGGTGAGGAAGTATAAGGCGTCCTGCAACAGTTAAGTGCTTGGCTGGCTGGCTGGCTGAATACATGTTGGCATATGGCTGGCACCATGCTGCTCAGTTAGTGTCAGCCAGTTATAGTGTCGGTTAAAACCAGTGTCACAAAGAAACTCCTGGAACACAAATACTCCTAAGGGGGTCATTTCAAAATGTCAGTTACTGTCAAGTAAGATTCCGTTCAATTCTCCTTCTTTTGACTGTGCCATTTTAGCCTAGTGTAGTGTAGTGTAGGATAAGTGGTTTAATGCCATGATAACTTATTTAATTTTAAATCCTTAAATCAAAAGATGGTCTACATGCTGTCATGAGTGATGTAATCTCCATTATTTGTTATTCGCAATGAACCACACCAAGGCCTTTGAAAGTTTGAAGCGGCTTTGGCCTTGACATTTAATGATTTGGAAGACAGCACTCAAATCTTTCATTAGCAAGAAAGAAGAATTTTCTTTTATGCCAAACGACCACGGCAAAAGTTTAATTTACCAGTTAACCCCGCTGTAAACTAAATGAACGGGGCTTAATACGTCACCTTGTTTTGCTTGTTCAACAAGCACGTCTTGCTTGTTCATTGCTCTGATTGGTTGTAGTGCTATCCAATTGCGAGCAGTGGCATTTGAAATGCAAGCGTGAGGAGGAAACATAAATTACAACTGATAAAGGTTTTTTTCTGCTCGTGCTATGTTTGGATCAACAGAAACACAAATAATCCAGACACATTGCCCATCCAGCAATGACATTTTGGATTGCTGTTTCCAACAGGAAAGACTGTAGGCTACTCATGTATTGTGGGCGGCAGTGGCGAAGTGGTAGGGAGTTTGCCTCTGGTGTGCAGGGTCGGAGGTTCGATCCCCCGTCTCCCCGCCACATGTCGAAGTGTCCCTGGGCAAGACACTGAACCCCGAATTGCTCCCGATAGTTAGCTTAGTTAACTTAGCACCCTAGTGCTAAGCCTACCCTGCGTGGTAGCTGCTGCTATCGGTGTATGAATGTGTGTGTGACTGGGTGAATGTGTACAAAACAATGTAAAGCGCTTTGGGTCTGTGAACAACGGAGATACAGCGCTATATAAGTCCATTTACCATTTTACCATTACAACCTGTTTTATTTGCAGAGGCTTTTTTTTAAATATATGTGTTCTTTTGTTCTTTTTCTAATGACCTGCCGTATTCTCTTCATTTCATCAGTCCTTGTTGTTTTACCCACAGCATTTCATTTCTCACAGATATTCTCCCATATCGTGTTTCTTAGAGTGATATTACAGAACTATGAATTGGCTGTAGCTCAACAGTGCGTGTTTTCCTCTTCCTATAACACCTCTTATTCCATGGCATTACATTTCTCTTAGCGCTTGCTGTCACTCTGCTCTCTGTCCAAACACAGACACCAGTAACACAAGCTAAACCCTCCTCTAGATCTACTTCCTCTAACATGTTTGCACCCATTGTCATTCGCGCATTTACTCTTAGTTGATCACACGCAGAACGCCCACAAACCAGAAAGTGCAATTTCTCAGAATGCTCATGCAATTTAGCATACTATTTATTTCGGATCTGGTCAAAGTTAACATGAGCTGTACACTTTGACCAATCAGAGCGAGGCTCCGATTCTCTGTTCTTATTGGCTGTTGGGACTGTCCATTCACTTTGGCACAACTTTGATGGTGTAGAGCGTGTCAGGGAGGGACCATAGGGGAGGGACTAAAGAAAAAGAGTGCAGCGGTTGAGGTATTTGGATTCAAATCTCTATCCCAACTGCCATTTTCTCCTCAAATCCTTCACCCCAGCTTTAATATCGTCTGTATAAAAATGCATGTTAATGTAAATACCTCCCAGTGGCTGAAGACGAGCTGTGGACTGGCCAATCCACTGGTTCTCTTGCGGATCTCATCGGCGAATCCAAAGCTCTCGGCCACAGGAAGGACCGCCTTAATGATGAACATGTCAGTCCCTTCCTTCATCTCCTCATGGAGGACACGCCCCTCTCTCTTCCCCAGCACACCATACACCCGGCCTGGGACAGGACAACACATACAGTATGGTCAGGACACATGACATCATTATGAACTCTGAACCACCTGACTTGATAAGATACTACTTTATTTATCCGGAGGGAAATTAATAATAATAATAATAAATGTTATTTATATAGCGCTCTTCTCTCACTCAGAGCGCTTAAATTGTACTGTAGTTGCAGACAGTAATCTACTCTGTTATGTAATCCTTTTGTACTTATTGCACCGTGGGTTGGACAGAAACGTATTTTCAACTCTGCAGTATGTCTGGCACATATTGCAGAAATTGACTATACGGTAGACTTGACTTGGGTGCTAGACTTCTTGACAAGACGGCCACAATCTGTTGAGATAAACCTCGTCTCATCCTCCACCATCACTCTTAACACCCCCTATTGTTTTGTAGTTTGTTAGATTGGCCATTGTTCGACCTACACATTTAGATTTTCTCTGTGTAGCAGACGTTTATGGACAATGCTCTCTTACCCAGCACTTCAGCGGTGGCCATGATATCGCAGGTATACATAGCAGCCATGAGTCTCTGGGGCTGGGCCTGGAAGGCGCGGCGGCAGGCCTCCTTCATAGTAGCAATCAGCTGTCCAGACACATCTGGCCTGGGGCGGGCCGCTCTTAGCCCCGCTGACGTGTCCTCCCCCTGTGTGGACGTCTCAGAGCTTCCTTCCACTCTGCTTCCTGCTGAAGCCTCATGGGATATGGAGTCCTGATGCTGTGGTGGGAGGGTTGTTGACTGGATGTCCCATCTCTCCACAGAGAAGCACACTCCCATCAGAGGCTCCTCACACATGGGCCCGGACAGAGCTGCTAGCTGGAAGCCGCTAACGATGCTGTTATCAAAGTCTCTGTTAACAGCAGCCTGGGCTCCAGTCTTGTCTGCAGCACTGTCCAGACACTGCCACACGGAGGGCCTCTGGTAGCCCGTCACACTGTTCAGCAGAATGTTGGGACCATATCTGAAAAACCACAACAGTAGCATTATGAATAGCAATACAAATCACTCATTTGTGTCCTTATAAACTACAAAAGAGTACAGCTTCATTCTAAACCATTTTCATAAATTGACACCAGTGAATCTCTGATTTGAAGTGGCATGAAAAACTCTGTATCTACCATTACACAAAACCTATATTAATTGACATTCTTTGGAACCACTTGGAGAAAATGCAACAAGAAGCAGAACAGTTGATATGAATCAAGCTTTGAACAATGTCAGACCTTAAAGCAACTCAATTCTCGTCTATGTTCAAGAGCTAGTTAGTAACTTTTTTCTGTTTGCTGTTGGTAGTATAAACTGGGTTCATCACACCTTTTTAACTGAAAGCTGCAGACAAGAAACTAGGTTGATAAGAGCCGTAAAGGTGTTGAAGATCCAGAGGGGGAGCAGAGGGGAACTATAGAGTCTGTGTGTGTTTATCACTATGAGTAGTAACACTCAATAACCATTACATTAGCACTGAACTAATTCTCATTTATTTATTGACAAGCAGAAGTGAATAATAACACACTCTATTTTTCAGCTAGGTGTTTGATTACCTTTAATTCTTGAATAAAGCCCAGCCTCTAATACAAGCCCGCTAGAACAACAAATGAAGTGCGTTAACTTTTACATAATGGAACAATCTATATAAAACCAACTAGCAAATTGAGTAGTTATGCACTTTAAGTATTATTTGATGATAGCTTATCACCCCTTGAAAGAAATTAAAAAGCACTTATTGCGTGAATAACAATATTTCTGTACAAAAGAGAAACTCAGAGAAGTGGAGAAGAACGTTGCATGTGACCCATGTCTATGTTACTACAGTGTTAAGTCCGACCTGCGCGGACCAAAAGCCCAGATCCTCTCCACAGCGTTCCTCCACTTCCTCCCCTGCAGCAGACTCTCCAGCTGGGCCTTGAGTCCAGCGATGGCCCCCAGCACGCGGAGGTTGACGTCCACACTCCTGCCCTCTCTCAGAGACATGTTGACCTGCTCCACTGTACGGATCAGCTCATTGCTACGCTCCAACAGACAGGTCACCTCTAGACAAGGAAAAGCACATACAGTAAGTATATTTACATTTTACAAGTTATCCAATAATATGGAATGAAAAAAAATGCCTTATAAAGAGTAGAATGTGATTGAATTTCATGAATATGGGTAAAACGTTTGTGTGTTGGATCTCATCAGATTTTCTCTAAATGGGTAACAGGAGTATGTGATAAATGCTGATAAGCCTCATAGCTGGTGGAAAGAGCACTGGACCGGCACCATGTCCCAGGTAACATCAGGGACCTTATCTTGGACTATTACAAGAGTTACAAGCTGAGAGTCACCTCTGGGACAGTCACATCTGAGTGGCATCGGCTGGAGAAAGGGATCATCACTGGATGCACTATTTCAGTGATCCTCTTTGCCTTGGCCATGAACATGCTGGTCAAGTCAGCCGAAGTCGAGTGCAGAGGTCCGCTCACCAAGTCTGGAGTCCGCCAGCCCCCCATCAGAGGCTTTATGGATGGATGCCAGTAACAACAACGTCAGTGCCGGGGTGCCAATGGATCCTTCAGGGCTTGGAGAAGATCATCACCTGGGCTCGGATGTGTTTCAAGCCTGCAAAATCTAGGTCCCTGGTGCTGAAGAGAGGGAAAGTGACTGAAAAGTTCCGCTTCTCTCTGGACGGCACCCAGATTCCATCGGTGACTGAGAAACCCATCAAGAGCCTTGGAAAGACCTTTGATTGCACCCTGAAAGACGCTGCATCCATCAAGGCCACAAATCGGGAGCTGGAGGCGTGGCTGACAGCAGTGGACAAGTCGGGTCTGCCTGGTAAATTCAAGGCCTGGATTTACCAGCACGGTGTTCTCCCTAGGATTCTGTGGCCCCTGCTGGTGTACAAGTTCCCTATAACAACGGTACAGGGCTTCGAGAGGAGGATCAGCTGTTATCTCCGTAGATGGCTGGGCCTGCCACGAAGCCTGAGTAGCATCGCTCTGTACGGGCACAACAACAAACTGAAGCTCCCCATTAGCAGCCTGAATGAGGAGTTTATGGTTACCCGTGCAAGAGAGGTGCTGCAGTACAGGGAATCCAGTGATCCGAAGGTCTCCAACGCTGGCATCGTAGTCAGGATTGGGAGGAAGTGGAGGGCCCAGGAAGCAGTCGAGCAGGCGGAGTCACACTTGCATCACAGCATGCTGGTTGGCCCAGTGGCATCCGGACGAGCAGGGCTTGGCAGCGTCGCAACCATGCGCTACGACAAAGCCCTGGGCAAAGACAGACGCCGATTGGTCCAAGAGGAAGTGAGAGCTGGCGTGGAGGAACTGCGTGCTAGCCAGATGGTAGGGATGCAACAGCAAGGCGCACACGATGGGAACAGGCAGTGGACTGCAAGATCTCCTGGTCTGAGCTTTGGCAAGCTGAGCCTTACCGGATCAAGTTCCTGATTGCGTCCGTCTATGACGTCTTACCCAGCCCATCCAACCTCTTCTGCTGAGGCAAGGTTGACACACCCTCATGTCCTTTGTGCCTCAGAAGAGGAACCCTAGAGCATATCCTCAGCTGTTGCCCAAAAGCCCTGGGAGAAGGACGCTACACTTGGCGCCATGACCAGGTGCTGAAGGCGATAGCAGAAACCATCTTCACCAGCATCACTCAGAACAAGCCTCTCCGACCAGCAAGGCAGGCGATTGCTTACATTCGAGCAGGGGAGAAGCCTAAGCCCAAGCCAAGGGGGGCAGCGGGACTCCTTGGAACCGCACCGGACTGGCAGATGAAGGTCGACCTGGGAAAGCAGCTCAGATTCCCAGAGCACATCGTGGAGACCACCCTGAGACCAGACCTAGTCCTGTTCTCAGATTCAACACAACAGGTGGTCCTACTGGAGCTGAAAGTTCCCTGGGAAGAGCGCATGGAAGAGGCCAATGAGAGGAAGCGTGCCAAGTACGCCAACTTAGTGGAGGAGTGCGGTAGACGGGGTGGCGTGCCCGGTGTGTGCCAATAGAGGTGGGCTGTAGAGGCTTTGCAGCGAGATCTCTCTGCAAAGCATACAGCATGCTTGGAATCGCAGGTGCACGCCAGAGAAAGGCCATCAAGACCACCACAGAGGCAGCTGAGAAGGCCTCTAGATGGCTGTGGATCAAAAGGGGTGATCCGTGGGTACATGCTACTTAGACACAAGTTGGGACTTGATCAATCCCGGCTGGGTCGCCTGGGTGAGGGTGTATGATGTTGTAAGACCCGAAACACCCAATGTGAGACCCGAAACACCCAATGACCCCAGGTTCCATCACTGATGATGTGTCTAAGTGCATCAATAGATGTATATTGACATGCTTATGCTTTATGTCCCACAAGCCCGGTCTGAGCTGGGAAAGACAGCTTTTAGCTTCAGTGCCCCTGACTCCTGGAACAACTTACAGCAACAAATTAAACTAAATAACTTCATATCCTTTAACCAATTTAAACAAACTATCTTAAATCTGCCAAACTCTACCTGTAACTGTTTTAATTAGGCTATATTGTACTTTCACCCATTTCATTTTAATTGCTGCCACTCTTCACCACTGTGTAAATGTTTCAATTGTTTTTCTCTTCACCTGTTGTTGTGTATTTGATGTATTTGCATTGAATATTGTTCATGTATTGTTGTTTTTCCTTTGAATTTGTTTGAACTCGACGCAATTGTAAATGAGGGTCACCCCTCAATTGGTCTCTCGAGGATAAATAAAAGTTAAATAAATAAATAAATAAATATTAAACTAACTGTGAGAAATGCTGATAGAAAGGTTATTAGGTTACACAGTGGCAAAGTGGGTAGAAAGATTGCCTCTGGAGTGCTGGGTCGGAGGTTTGATCCCCCGCCTACCCGCCACATGTCGAAGTGTCACTGGGCAAGACACTGAACCCCAAATTGCTCCAGATGGTTCAGAGAGCGCCTTGCATGGCAGCTACTGCCATCGGTGCATGAGTGTGTGTATGAATGGGTGAGTGTAGTAAGAAATGTAAAGCGCTTTGGGGCTGAGAAAATCGGCTAAAAAGAGCTATGTAAGTCAAGTCCATTTACCATTTATTTGCATGATGAACGCTCAACCAGCATTGTCTGGTAGCATTAACATTCATCTGCATCATAGCAATGTGTTTTTTGCTTTTCTAAATAACATGAACAAAATATGTTAAGGGTGGGTGGGCAACGCAGTTTGTATCAGTAGGAGGAGATGAGCTTGTGTTTGTCTCTTTCTGCACTTTTAACCTCTGTATTAACTCAACACAACATGTGCTAACTGGACACAATATCTTAAACCTGTTCACAGAACTCAATTCATTTATACCGCTGCTAAATCCTTAAAAGGTAGGCAAGAGAGTAGGCAACTCGGGAGAAGGTTGTTGTCAAAATTAGTGAATATCTCCTCACATTCCTCTACCTGTCAATACTGTGTGTCCGCAGACAAAAAAAGTCAGTGTTAATACACAACCTTGGCTCTGTAAACTGTTATGTAGACAAACCGTACCAACATGCCCGTTTAGGTTGTGTATTAACTTTTAATTACAAACAGTATGTGCAGTAAATGGATTGTGAGATGATATTCACAGATTTTGACCTAAAGTGATTTTGTAAAAATAGCTATTTTTTTCCTTTAAAGCATAGTGAGAGCTTGAAGCAGGTCTTACCCTGTGGTAGGGGGATGGCCCTGACGCAGACAGTGGCCAGTCTGTTGGGAGTGGTGAGGGTGACCAGTCCACTGGGGTCCACGTGGAGGGTGTCAGACAAATGACCAGAGACTTCTTCTTTAACCTAGCAACACAAACACACACATTGACATGTTGACGGCCACCAAACCCACCCAACCTGCTTCTAACTGACCAATTATCCTTATTTTCCAACCCTGGTAAGTAGAGATGCACAGATCCACTATTCTTCAGTTCCGATATGATTCCGATATCTGGGTTTTAGATATCAGCCAATACTGATGCAGTCCGTTATATGAATTATTATTATATTAATATCATTATATTTTGTTAGTTAGTGATTTCTGTTGGGGTTTTAAGGTCAGAAGGTCTTCCCATGGTTGGTTAATACATTAGAGAGGGAGGGATAACATGAAAAAAGAGCGGAGGCACAATGCCTAATTTGAAAATACATAAATAAATGGGATGTAGGTAAATTAAAATCTTTAGACCAGTCTGAAAAAGTAGCAAAAGTACCGTCTTTAAAAAGGTCTCTGAAAACTTTAATGCCTCGATTCTGCCATAACATGTAGGAGATATTCCCAACAGTTAATTTATGTATTTGTGCTGACCAATAATATAGTAGAAAATCTGGTAAGACGAGACCACCGTCAGATGTGAATTTTTGCAGTAATGACTTTCTTACCCTGGCAGTCTTACCTCCCCACAAGAAGGAAGTAATAGTACCATCCAAAGACTTAAAAAACTTTTTGGACAAAAATAAAGGAGTGCACTGAAAAAGAAAAAGAAATCTTGGCAAGACATTCATTTTTACCACATTAATCCTACCTATCAATGAAAGAGGAAGAGAATTCCACCTCTTGAAATCTAGTCCAAGCTGGGTAACCAATGGGGCAAAATTGGCAAAATAGAGAGAAGGCAAGGTGCGGGTCACATTAATCCCTAAATATTTAAACCCTGAGGGGCTGAGCTTAAAAGGAATATCGGACTGTTTGAGTTGTAAAGCTAGGGTGTCTATGGGATAGCATTCACTTTTAAGTAGATTAACTTTATAGCCTGAGAAAGAGCCAAATCTCTCCAGCAATGATAAAAATGGCGGGATAGTAGTCAGGGGGTCCTATATATACAGAAGAAGGTTGTCAGCATACAGAGACAATTTTAAGTCAATGCCAGAACGAGGAATGCCGTGAAAGTGGGGGAGGGATCTTAAAGCAATTGAGAGGGGTTCTCTGGCCAAAGCGAAAAGTAGGGGGAGACAGCCCTGTCTAGTACCGCGTGACAATGTGAAATATTTAGACCGGGAATTATTCGTGTGGACACTGGGTTGGTATACAGAAGCCGAATCCAATAAATAAACCTTTTCCCTAGGCCAAACTGTTGTAGAACATCAAAAAGATAAAGCCATTCTACCCGATCAAATGCTTTCTCAGCATCGAGCGAAATAACAACTTTGGGCGTTGAGGCGGAATGACCAGAGAAAATTACATTTAAAAGTGTTCGGAAATTGAAAAACAGCTGACGCCCTTTGATGAAGCATTTCGACGTATTCCCTGCTGACCGTCTGGGGTGGCTATGCAGAGCACTAAAAACTATGGCACGATGTGCCAGTTGATCGCGCTACGCGCTGAGTCCAACATCACTGGGACTGTTAACCAAACTGACAAAATCAATCCGCTTCACCTCTGTGTCTGTGTGTGTGTGTGTGTGTGTGTGTGTGTGTGTGTGTGTGTGGCTTAGCCTAGCCTAGCTTTCCCATTGTACAACTTCCCCTGGGCAGAAATAGACTCATACACTCTGCAAAATGAACCGCTGGGGTTTGGATTGAGCAGCGGACCTTATGACCAGCTAGATTATACGCCGTTCCTTTTATTTGGTGATTTTTACGGGACATCAGGCCGCCGTGATTAATGATAAACACACGTCAAAACTGACAAAATCAATCCGCTTCACCTCTGTGTCTGTGTGTGTGTTTGTGTGACAGGTTGGCTGTAAGCGAGTCTCTGTGAGAGCAGAGATCTGCCAATCAGACACACATACACACAGTGTGTGAAGTCACGTTACTGTAGGCAGAAATAAAGTGTGGATATACGCTCAGACTTAGAATAATAATAATAGTGGCGGCGATCCGGTAGCAGCCGCTTAGCCTAGCTTAGCCTAGCCTAGCTTTTCCATTGTACAACTTCTACTGGGCAGAAATAGACTCATACACTCTGCAAAATGAAGCCCGGGGGTTTGGATTGAGCAGCGGACCTTATGATCAGATAGATTATACGCCGTTCCTTTTATTTGGTGATTTTTACGGGACATCAGGCCGCCGTGATTAATGTTAAACACATGTCCTTCAACTGCTAACATGGTCGGATGTTTAGAACGTAGGCTATGGAACGTCAAACGCCCCCCTGTTCCGCAACAACAAGCTGGAGCATTTAAACAGAGAGGCGGAACTGATTGTGTCGGGAATCTTACTACCCCCCCGAGGTAGTAAAATTCCCGGAACAATCACTTGCACCTTTCTTCCCTCGTTCCGCAACGGTCGCATTTAAACAGCAGGGCGGAGGGCCGAAAGGCCGGCATATTCCCGGCTTTCACTGGCTGTGTAAAAGGGGCTCATGGTATGGTAATGCTGCCGCTCAGGCAAGCTCCGGCTGCATGCCCCCACCTTGCCCCCCACCGTTAGAGTGGGGGGCAATGAACCACGTTCTAAGGACTCGTTAAAAACAGAGTTGAGGAGAGGGGCCAGTTTATTAATAAATTTCTTAAACTCAACTGGGAATCTATCGGGGCTGGGTGTTTTATTGTTTTGCATGGCTTTGATTGATGATTTAATTTCTTCCAAATTCAAAGCTCATTAGCAGTAGTGGGATCAACTTTGGGGAAATCAAGATTCTGGAGGAAAGAAGTAATTTCTGTCTTGTCTGATGATGATTCTGATTCATAAAGGGAGAAATAGAAATCCCAAAAGATGTCATTTATAGAAGCGGGATCAGAGACAAGTGCACCAGAGGAATCTTTAATTTGTGGAATTAATCGAGAAGTAGTTTGACGTTTCAATTGATGAGCCAGGAGCCTACTCGGCTTATCACCATGCTCATAATAAGTAGCACAAGAAGGTACTAAAAGTCGCTCAGCTGCGCTTTCTGTAAGGAGGTCCAACTCCGCCTGCAGATCATATCTCTGTTTCACTAAACTCTGGGATGGGTTAATAGCATTTTGTCCATCAATATCCCGGATTTTAATTAGGAGTTCATTTAGCCTGGCTTTACGGGTTTTATTGCGATGAGCTGAGTAAGAAATAATTTGACCACGCAAATAGGCTTTGAGAGACTCCCATAATAATGAGTAAGAGACAGAGTCATAATAATAATAATAATAATAATTGATAGGTTTTATATAGCGCTTTATCGCCTAGGCACTCAAAGACGCTTTACAGGGTTCCTGGTTCAATTCGTTCACACACAGTCATACCGGTGGTGGTAAACTACGAGAGTAGCCACAGCTGCCCTGGGGCAGACTGACGGAAGCGTGGCTGCCATTCAGCGCCAACGGCCCCTCCGACCACCACCTCAAACATACAGCAATCATACACATTCACACAAGGCAAGGTGGGTGAAGTGTCTTGCCGAAGGACACAACAACCATGACACAGGTGGCCGGGCGGGGATCGAACCGCCAACCCTTGGATCGTTGGCCAACCCGCTTAACCACCTGAGCCACAGTCGCCCCGCATCCTTGTTAATAGCTATCAGACAGAAGCAGAGTGTTAAACCTCCAGGGTGAGGAGAAACGAGGTTGGCCTGAAAGTTGTATATTGAGACTAAGAGGAGCATGATCAGATATAACAATTGAATGATACTCAGAGGAGCTCACTTTGGGGACAAGGGAACCGTCAACTAAAAAATAATCAATGCGGGAATAGGATTGATGGACGTGGGAAAAAAAATAATATGCTTTAGTTTGGGGATTATGAAATCTCCAAGGTTCTACAAACCCATTTTGGACCATAAAAATCAGAAATTGATTTAGACATGGAAGATTGGTTGAGAGTACGGGGATTAGAGCGGTCCAGGGTTGGATTCATAACACAATTCAGGTCCCCAGCAAGAATTAAAAGATGGGTGTCTAGGAAAAGCAGGGTGGCAAATAATCTATTTGTAAAATCTGGGTTGTCAAAATTTGGAGCATAAATGTTTACTAATAAAACCGGATTCTGGTATAGAAGGCCTGCGACAATCATATATCTCCCAATCAGCTATGATCTTAGAAGCGTTAAAATGTACCCTTTTATTAACCAAAATAGCTACCCCTCTAGCTTTTGAATCAAAAGTTGAGTGAAAGACATCACTGACCATGGACTCTTAAGTCTAACTTGATCCCTATCACGTAAATGTGTTTCCTGTAAAAATACTATATCGGGGGGCGCCTTTAGCTCAGTTGGTAAGGCGTCCCCCTCCCGGGCCGGGCAGCAGACCCGGGTTCGATTCCCACCCGCGGTCTATCTCTGCATGTCACTCCCCTCTCTGCCCCATTTCACCTCTGTATCTCTGCACTGTCAATAAAGCATAAAAATGCCAAAAAATATCTTTAATGGGGCTGTTCAGACCTCTCACATTCCAGCTTAAAAATCTAGCAGTGGATCCAATGTCTGAGTCTGGGCAAGTTGTATTAATCATCTAAAGGTTGCGTTTTGTCAGGAATGGAGAAGGTAGATGAAAAAAGGAGATCCCCCAGGGCAAAAGAGAGAAAAAACAAAAAAACACAGTAATCACACAGAGATTTAACACCAGAAACAACCATAATCCACCCAAACCCACATCAATTGTCTCCATCCCCAAACGATGGAAACAGCAGTGCAGACTCCGACAGGAGCTGTCTTCAAAATGAAACTTTCGACTTTAAAGCTAGAGCTAACAAGTAGAACTCTGCAGAGCATTAAAGCTTAGCTATTGCTCCGGTAAACTATACAAATAAAAATAAAAAATAAAAATTGAGCACATCAATAATAGTCTTTTGGCTTATTCAAATGGTCCCAAAGAAATATGGCTATGGAAAACGAATATCAACTTTGGAATAACTGAACTGTGTAAACAGTGAACAGAAGAGTTGTATGAAACGGAAAACTCACATGAATTAACAAATATTTGAAAATATTACTGCAGCTTTACATGTATGGCTGTAAACATTATAGAAGAGACGTTAGAACGCCACAGCACGAACACAGGGGCAGATAGTATGCGGTAACAGCACACACCCCCACAAAACAAAATGAACACCATCTGGACATAGTTTATCATTTGAAATGCACGTAACTTTGAGTGTCGCCATTGTATACAGCCTGTATCAAATAGGCAAACACCTGCACAATCAGCTGTGTAGCAAAACACAGACGCTAACTAGCAGCTACACTTCTGCCCTCTATAGCCACAGTGTTACCTCTCATCCAGTGGATTAAACGTCCTCAAACAGTGTCTTTATGGGGGTTTGGGGGCTTGTCGATGTATTTCTGCGCCTCCTGGGGTGAGTTTATCCACCTTCTGGCTCCATTGGACACCGTGACACGGAGTCGCGCTGGGTATAGAAGCGCAGGTCTCAGTCCCAGTTTGTAGAGCTCTGCCATGACGTCCCGGTATTCTACACGCTGGCTCTGCACCTAAAGCCCAGTTCAGACCAAAGATTCGCCTTGCAACTGCTTGCAACTGCAACTCCTTGCGACGAGACCGCCGAAACGTTCTAAAACTGGACCTTGCGATTTGACATGTTGAATCTTCTGCGACGCCTTGCAACGGCTTGCAACGCACTGCAACGAGCAGTTCACACTGCTGCGATTTATCCCCGCAACGTTCTAAAACCGTCTCGTCGCAAGCAGTTGCAAGGCGAATCTTTGGTCTGAACTGGGCTTAAGGGCTGTAGTCTTCCACAATCCGAACAGGCTTGCCGCAAAACTCGAGCTGACCCCTCTGTCGTGCCTCTCTGATGAGCAAATCCTTGTTCTGATAACGATGCAGGCGCAAAATGACTGGTCGCGGTCTATGGCCGGGAGCCGGTTTAGCTTTGAAGGAGCGATGGGCCCTATCGACTTCTGGGGGCTCTGGCAACATCTCGCTCCCGAAAACCTCCCGCAGCAAATCCGAAAAAAACTCAGTTGGTCGATTCAGGTAAGCCGAGAATTCGTATGTTTTGTCGTCGGCTCCAGCCCTCCAAGTCGGCTACTTTAGCTGTTAGCTTCGTGTTGTCACCACGCAGAGTGGAACAAATGGTCTCGAGGTTGCTGACACGCTGACTCAGGTCGTCAGCAGAAAGCTCCAGGGACGAGAGGCGTTGACCATGGTCCTCCACTGTCAGTGTAATCTGGTCTAACTTTGCGTCGAGCTGAGCGAATCATTTTTTAAACTCGGCGGTCAGTGCCTCCCGGAGCTCCTTAAGTAAGGCAAGGCAAGGCAAGTTTATTTATATAGCACAATTCAGACACAAGGCCACTCAAAGTGCTTTACAGGGGCAAGATTAGAATACATAAAACACATTATAAAACAACAAAAGCGAATAAAAGAAGCAAATACAAATTAAAATTAGAAACATGAAAACTCGATTTAATAAAAGAAGCAAATAAAATGAAAATTGCAGGTTAAAATGGAAACAAAAAAGTCTTCAGACTCGATTTAAAAGAACTGAGAGTTGCAGCACACCTCAAGTTCTCTGGGAGTTTGTTCCAGATTGATGGTGCATAAAAACTAAAAGCTGCTTCTCCTCGTTTAGTCCTAACTCTAGGGACTGTAAGTAGCGTGGTTATCATGGTCTTAATAGCCCCCAAGCTAACGTTAGCATTAGCATCCTCTTTTTCGCTTGGAGTCGGCTTTTTACCCTTAGAAGCCATTTAGAGAGACGGCTGTACTTCTCTAAAGGAGTGTTTGACAGAAACTAAAAAAAAACTGAAGCCGTTTTAGTGTGATAATATGAGTGCGGAATGTTATAAAAAGGTAGTTTAGTGCGTCCACTCCATCTAACTCTCAAACCGGAAGTCCATAAGCATTTCCTTTGATGAACCTTAAAGAGGACCTATTATACTACTTTTTGTGAGGACTGGGGGGATGGGGGCGGGGTTTGGGACACAGGTGCGGACCAAGGGGTTTCTAAAAGTTATCCCCAGAGGGATAACCACTGAATCGCTAAAGCGAAGAAGGGGAGGGGGAGAAAACAAAAAGCCACACAGGCTACTTTAAAATACCAAACTAACGTGAGAACAAAACCATCACTGCCAAGCAGCTGAACGGACAGACGAACACTTCAACAATTATTTTCTCTTAAACTCAGAGGGCACTAGGATACAACCTCTCACTACCTCTTAAGGTGAGACAATGATCAGCACAGAGCACTGGGGTCTCAGGGCATATATAATCTCTTCACACCTGGGTTCAATCAGCCAATCAGTGCACACACACCTGATTGCAGTGAGGAAATCAGTCACCATTCTCACGGAGGTGAAAGATTCCGTGGACTCACAGGGCTGATATCTATCGTTTCCTCACACTTTTCTGGTCTTAATTTCTTGTTTTACACTGCTATAGAGCAACCTGACACGAATCACATCACAAAAAACTATGTAGATTTTCGGGAAGCTCTTTCTCTTATTTTGGTGATCCAGCATGCCTGTGCTTCGGCCATCTCCGCTCCCTCCGCCTGTGCTTCGGCCATCTCCGCTCCCCCCCCGCCCCCCTCCTGCAAACCCCACTCCGTTGTGATTGGTTACCTTCCTTCCGGAACACTTTCAGTGGCGGGAAGCGCGAGCATGGACCTATAAGGGCGCGAGGCAGACGCGAGCAAGGAAGTGACAGCATTACTATACATGGAAACATCCGCGTGGTGACGACACCAAGTTACATGCGACGTCACGATGTTACAAAGCGTCAAGTCGCTTTGAACACGTGAATTCTCGACTGGCTAGAATAGTGTCTAGTGCTCTGCACAGACACCCAGACGGTCAGCAGGGAATACGTCGAAATGCATGTAAGTCATTATTTGATAATTTAGTATGGTTAAGCATCACTATAAATCCTCATAAAAACGTTTATAGGTCATAAAAGTCAAAAAGCATCATAGGTCCTCTTTAAAGCAGAGTGAAAAACAGAAAGTCCAGGAGTTTGAGACATGAATGTGATGCCTGCCGGTAAACCACATCACCGTAATCAAGGACAGACATGAAAACTGCCTCAATAATCCTTTACCTTCTAAATAAAGGGAGAGTGGTTTTGTTCCTATACAAATAGCCAATTTAACACATTCGATATACAAGATTTTCCATGTGAAAACGAAAAGTGAGTTTATCATCTATCCAGATGCAGAGATAATTATATTCTGTGAAAAAAATATATTTTTTGCAAAAATATTGAAATCATTAAAATGTGAAGATGGGCATGACAGTTTTGTAGCAATGAAACAATGTTATTGATGTAAATTGTGTATATAGAATATAGAATAGAACTGGACCCAAGATTGAACCCTGTGGACACCATTTTTAACAGTTGCTTCCCAGTTAAAGCCACAACGAGTAACTTTGTCAGTTGGCGGCCCCTTGGTTTTCTAGCGCGTGCCGGCCGTGCAAGTGTCAAATGATAAGGACGCAATATAGTGCATGTCAGTGCCACACACACCTGATTGCAATGAGTTGATGCAGTGTCACCTAACTACTCTCACGGAGCTGAAAGATTCTGTGTCCTCACAGAAAGCGAGAGACGGCAGTTAGTATGGATCACGATGAGGTAATGTGTTTATGTTGTTGTAAATAATGACTATTTCAGATGAATAATGGTCATCTGATGACGGTGAAGCAAAGTACACTTTGTTTTAGTACCGCTCATTCATTTAGGAGTAAAGACTGCAGACTAGTTCACTCCCGTGAAATTGTGTACACGTTGCTTGGCAACGCCCTCCCGCCCGTCCATCACTCTCTTTTTTAGCTTTTCTTCATTGCATTTTCTTTTTTTCCTTTGATGGTTCTGCCCCGTTATCAGTCATTATGACGACAAATAACTGTCTCAAACAAGGCTCCCGCTCCCCTTCCCTCACCTGGAGGGATAGGCTTCTCAAATCGCGTTGCTGTTTTAATATACTATCTATGGTTGCTGCGCTACACTGAAATCTGCGACCAATACGAATATGTGACCATAGAGCATGCATGCGCAAACCGAAAATCGGACTGGGTGTGCGACCAGACCAAATGCAGTAATAAAAACTATATAAAAACGTCTTTCTTTGCATTGATGGTCTCGTTTGCTGTTAAAGGTATTTATGACTATCAGAGGAAAGGCTGTGTAGGGGGTCAAACCTATGGACAACCCTGTGCCGCCACCGTGCGGCCAAAACAATGCAGTACACCCTAACCTTTGCAGGTGGGTGTGCCCAAACGCTAGCCTGAAGCCCCACCCCAGATGACCCCGGATGAAAACCGGGACCTTTAAAAGAACGCGCGCTGCGTCTTTTCTTTCTTTCTGGTGGCGGCTGTTGGCTGACCCACATAGAAACAAACAAGTCTGTACAGATCTATAGGGGCCCTCTTCACCCCGGAACCAACCACCACGTGTTTTACTAAAGCTATCGCCAGCGGCCGCGACGATCTCCGAAACACCAACGTGAGTTGCCATTGTTCCGTTGGAACGACCAAACGAAGACTAGGAAACAGGCGGTTTACCTAGAAACCTGCCTTTGGACAGCGGACTGTAAGCCGATCGAGTTTGTCTACCGACCGCAACCACTCCGCACAGAATCAGCGGTGCCCCCTTTTGCCTCTCTCCTGCGATCGGAAGACCGCAGAGACCAGCTCCCCGACCGGCAAAGGTTCGAAGCCTGGATTGGATCGCCGTCTTGCAAGCCCCGTCAGTCCGGAAAGGATTGGCTGCCCGCCACAACGACGACGAGCAGCGGAAACTAGTTTTTCCCACAAGTGAGATTTTGGCATAATAATTACCTGGGCAGATGTTTAGTTATTATTACTTTTTAAAGTGTGAACAATACTGTTTATTTTCGATTCCGTGTTTGCTATTTTTGAACAAGCTGTGATCTATCTCTGTTTGTCCTCTCCCCAATGGAGAGTCAGGACGTTCAGTTTGTCACTTCATTCAACGCTGCAGTGTGGTTTTAAAGTCTGCTGTATCTTTCTTTCTCCCCCCTCTCCGCGCTCAAGCGTGGCCTTTCCTCCTCTTCCTCTCCTGCACGCACGTACACACACGTTAGATAACCCTCATGATAGTCTTTATTTGATATAATTGGTGTTAAGATCTTTTGTAGAATCCCTGTTAAAGGGGCGAGTGATTTCGAAATCCCCCGCCCTCAGTCTTCTTCTTCTTGCCCCTTTGTTCTGAAGTAGACGCCATTTTGAGTAACCGTGGTAGCTACTGCCCCTACCGGGTGGAAGTAGGATAGCCTAAACTAGCCTAGCCATCCAGGGAAGCCATTTTGTGGCATTAACCCTTCCAACCCAGAGCCCGCAGTACTGCGTTCTACTGCGTTCTGTCGGTGATTTCGTTATGTTTTAATAAATTATTTAACATTATTAAATCGCAGCAATGTGGTTTAAATATCTCCGGAAAGCTGGGATTCTGCCCTTTCCGGGATATATTCTCGCGATAGTATACGTGACTCACAGCCAGAGATATGTTGCTGAGAGGCGCGAAAATGTATCAATCCTTTCCCTTGCGCTACTGGCTGAGCCGCTTGTCAATCAACATTTTGCGAAAACGTCATCGGCCCTTTCCCTTGCGTGATTGGCAGAGCTGCTTGCTGTCAGATTTTGTGAAAAACCATCCAATCAACTTAGTGTAATCACTAAGGACCTCCCCATTACTTGTCAAACATATCTACAATCGCTGAACAAAGGACTCCTTTTTCGACTTCACCATGGCTCGGATGCTTTCGACAGCTGAGGCCCGCAACGAGATTCAGAGGAGCAGTGATGAGGAAGACGCCAATTCCGACATTGAGGGCTTTGACGAAGAGGATTATGAAGATGACATGGATCCATTTGAAGACGGGTAAGAGCATTTATTTGACAAAACATCTGTTTTGTAATGGAAGCTATGTGTGAACATGTAAGCTAGCTTGAATGTTGCGTCCGTGACATGACGATTTTTTTTTTTGGAACTGACATGACAGAGCTGAATACTCATGTCGCCAGCCTTCTGTTGTTTGAAAACAAGTAATAGTTTTCAAAAGGTAGAGAATAGAAATATATTTCAATAGTCTTACTTTATTCTCCGCAGTGTCTGTGCATTATTGATTCAGTGGGTGCAACAATGTAGGCTAGGTTCAAAACAGTACAATCTTCCCTGTGTGTCACAATTTTATAAGAGAGAGAGCGAGAGAGAGAGTGAGAGAGACAGAGAGATTTTTTTTAATCGCTTGACAGCCCTACTTCTTAGATGAACTCTGTGTTTGGGTGTTTACAGTTTCATTAATCTATTTATAAAGCAAGAAATGTCTGTCTGATGAATGGAGAATGACACGTTGATGTCCTTATTTTATACAGAGAGGACTCTGACTTGGCTGTGCCCAGCACTTTGACCCTCCCACCCTCTGTTGAAACTGCGTCCCAAGACGGGTAAGATAATTTATTTTAGAAATTGCAAATGAAGCTCTGTGTGTAAATGTAAGCTAGCTTGAATTTTGCATTCTTGACATTACAGGGACTGATTTCTCTATTGATAGCACTACTTTTGTTTACTTTTGTTTGAAAAAATAATAGTAATAGGTGTGTATTCTGTGTAAAAGTATTTCCCTTTACAATTTACAAATAGTACAGAATGGAAATGTTTTTGCATCGACTTTTATTACACTGTTGTTTGCAAATACAAGTTGTGAAGTTTGAATATTTTTGTTATGAGATAATGAGACTGATTTCTGTGAATCTGTGGCAGCACCAGGTCCAGGAGAAGAGGAGAACCACCCGCAAAGAGGTCCCGTGTCCCAACTCCACCAGCACCCCCTACGCAGCAGCGGGCTTGGAAGACTGAGGAAGACCAGGACACCGCTCCTCCTGTCTCCAGGTTTCAACCTGCACGCACCCCTGGCCCACAGCTAGGCACGCACTTCTACACACCAATTGAGCTCTTCAAATTGTTTTTCACTGCACACACTGTACACACACTCTGTAGCAACACAAACAAACAGGCTGCCAAAAAAATTGCCATGGGTAAAAAGTTTAAATGGACTGATTTGACAGTTGAGGAGTTTTACAAGTACATTGGACTCCTCTTTTACATGGCCCTGGTTAGACTACACCACATTGCTGATTACTGGAGGCAGAACCACAGTTTAACCTGTCCATTTGCCGCAACAGTCATGAGTAGGGACAGATTTGGTGTCATCTCCTGGAACTTACACTCCTGGAACTTACACGCAGCAAAGACCTATTTTCATCCATACAAAAACCTGGCCGTGGATGAAAGGATGGTTGCCTCAAAGGCTAAAACCGGAATGACTCAATACATGAAGGCCAAACCTACTAAGTGGGGTTTCAAATTGTTCGTTTTGGCGGACTCAAGCAATGGCTACACCATAGATTTTAACATTTACACAGGGAAAAGTGACATCCCCTCCGGACACGGCCTCTCTTACGATGCTGTAATGTCACTTGTGCAGCCATACCTAGGGACAGGGTATCACATTTACATGGATAATTTTTATTCAAGTCCCAAACTGTTCCGAGCTCTCCAAAACAAAAAATTCTTTGCCTGCGGGACTTACAGGGCGAATCGTAAAGAGACCCCTAGCACAACGCTGAATGCGCTTACAGAAAAGTCTGTTAGAGGCTCAATTCGTTGGCTGCGGGACGACCAATTGGTTTTTGTGAAATGGATGGATACAAGGGAGGTATCGGTGTGCTCCACCATTCACGCTGCACATTCTGGTAACACGGTGCAGAGGAGAATTAAGAAGGGGGATGGCTCCTGGGCAAAGGTGTCGGTCCCCTGTCCGACACCTGTGACAGAATATAACGCACACATGGGTGGGGTAGACCTTTCAGACCAAATTATCCAGTACTACACCACACAGCACAAGACCATGCGCTGGTACAGATGCCTGTTTTATAATTTTTTGGACATTGCAGCCGCCAACTGCTACCTTATTCACAAGGAACAGGCACATACACCACTGACACACATAGCGTTTATGGAAGAGCTCGCTACTGGACTATGTGGAAAGCCACTCAATCTTCCTCCAGCCGAACCACCGGCTCCGGTAGGGCACATGCCGGTATGGATTAGTGAGGGTCGCAGGGTGTGTAAACTGTGCAGTAGGCAAGGGATGCGAAAGGACACCCCTTGGATGTGCCTCCAATGCGACGTGGCCTTATGCCTGGGGAAGGACAGGAACTGTTTTACACAGTGGCATGGGTTTTGAACTGGAGAGTCAAGAGTGTAAATAGTTTATATCAAGTAAATTGGTATTTATATCGAGTAAAATAAATGTTTTTATATTTTGTAAAGTAAATAAGTTTTTACATTTAGGAAGGTAAATGTTATTGTGTTTTGTAAAGTAAATAAATACGTTTTTATATTTAGGAAGGTAAATGTTATTGTGTTTTGTAAAGTAAATAAATAAGTTTTTATATTTAGTAAAGTAAATAAATAAGTTTTTATATTTAGGAAAGTAAATGCATACGTTTTATATTTAGTAAAGTAAATAAATACGTTTTTACATTTAGGAAAGTAAATGCATACGTTTTATATTTAGTAAAGTAAATAAATATGTTTTTATATTTAGGAAAGCAAATACATACGTTTTTATATTTAGTAAAGTAAATAAATACGTTTTTATATTTAGGAAAGCAAATACATACGTTTTTATATTTAGTAAAGTAAATAAATATGTTTTTATATTTAGGAAAGTAAATGTTATATTTTGTAAAATAAATAAATAAGTTTTTATATTTAGGAAAGTAAATACGTAAATAAATATTTTTTATATATACTTAATTGTTTGTTTGTAAAAAATTATTTATTGTGATGCGTCCCTTTCATTACACATCCCATGGACCTTTTTATATGTGGTATCAAGTCATTATTCAGTCTCATTTTGCCTAATTCCTCATATGTGGTCAAAGTAGAGTAAGAGACTATTTGTATTTTGGCAAATTTGATTTTAGTCATGTTTTTTGCACTTCCCAACTTTTTTTTGGAAAATGACAGTGCATTATAGAAGCTAATGCTTTGTAAATGGGGATAATGCTTTCGCTCAGCAGGATAGTTTTTTTGTTTTCATGCCTGTTCACTTTTCTTGGCTCATTTGTTGTCTGTCTGTTCTCTTCCAGTTTTCCCTGGTGGAGACGAGACGGTGTGGATCAGGTCCTTCCTCTGGCAGCATCTGAAGTTCTCCTGCATCCACACTATTCATATTTTATTTTAGTATTAGCATGTTAACATTAGTCAATTATTGTATTCCTTCATGATTTTTTTGTATTGTTTGTACAAGTGACATCTATTGCATGATGTCCGTCTTGGGAGAAGGATTTATTCATCTGTCACTCCATGACATTTCTCAATATTTTTCCCGTTAAAGGGACTTTTTTCTCAGTGGAGAAGAAATGTGAAGCCTACTGAGGCAAATGTCTATTTGTGCTATTGGGCGTTAAGAAACTGTTGGCTTGGAGAGCTCTGAACAGCTTGGGACAGGTGTAGAAACTGTCCATGTAAACGTGGTAGCCCTTTCCCAGGTATTTTTGCCTAACCAAAGACATTACCACATCGTAGGATAAACCGCGTCCGTGTGGGATCTCAGCTCTACCGGTGTAGGTGTTGAAATCCACGGTGTAGCCTTGTCTGCAATCGGTCAAAACAAACAACTTGAAACCAAACTTAGAAGGTTTTGCTTTCTCACATTCCGTCGGTTTCACGTTAGCTCTGGAAGCCACCATTCTCTCGTGCACGGCCAGGTTTCTGTGCGGGTGGTAGCACGCTTTGGACGCTGTTTTAATGACATCCAGGAGCGGCTTGACCCTAAACATAAGGAACCATAACTGATTTAATGAGGCATTCGCAGTTTCACTGTACCGGCCGTGTGT
>CM047505.1:1556710-1665795 GCA_026122265.1 Ammodytes dubius | reverse complement strand
TACTCTATTCTAATCTACTCTACTCTACATCTACTTTTCGTTAGCCTAATAACAAAATTGCCTAAGTCATATTTTAAGGGTTATAGAGTGGGGTAAAGTAGATGTAGAGTAGATGTAGAGTAAAAGTAGAGTAGAGTAAATATGATTTAGGCAATTATGCTATGAGGCTAACGAAATGCAAGAAGTGAGCAGGTTGGGTACCGAAACCTTTCTCAAGTTTCCGACTTGAGCAGGTTGTCACGCATATTTTTCAAATTGGAAACTGGTTTTCTCGATGTGTCCGACACCAGCTGAATGCAGCATTGGTTCATGCATAAAGATAGCATGTGCACTGAATACTGCTCAATGATATGGCTCCATTCATTGGTCCATTTAATAAACAAGTGTGTTAGAATTTGGATAAGGACATTATTTGTCATCGCTTGACAGATTTACTATTGTACGACATGGCTTAAATTACATTCATAATCAGTTCCATTGCGGAACATATTACAGTCTTAAATGACTGTGTTTTCCAAATATCTTCAAAAACCTTAAGACAATCATGTCAAAGTACAGAAACAGGACATTGACCCGTACAGTGCTTAGTGTTATCAGTTGAAGTGTTTTTGCTACTGTTGGGGGAGGAGAAATCTTTTGAAATGCATTGAGGATAAAGTTGTAGTTTTGAGAAAAAGTTGTGCTTTGAGAATAAAATAACTTTACAAGAAATAGGTCATGAAATATTGTAAAATGGTGATGTGAGTTCTGCGTTAACCTCTGGCCTGTGTGAGAAATTGATAAATACCTTTTTCCCCATAATTAATTCCAAATGACGTACTCCTTTCCAGGTAAGAAAATGACTAGGAAATGACAGACCAGTAACTTAAGTGGTAATATATATTTTGCCTGGCTGTCTCTGCTGAGCCTGTTATCTGACTAGACCAGTTCTTGGAAGAAAAACTGATTTATGGACATAATTCCTCTTCCATCCACTGACAATTAGAACACAGAAATTAGAAACAGCTGGGACACCCTATGAAATCATCTGGGCAGCATTTTTAAAAAGGGAAGCTGTGCTGTAAGGACCAATGGAGACAGATCACTTCTGTTCAAACAGACAACGTTTTGCAATGATAACTGGAATGATGAATACAGCAGGACTGATCACACCAGGTTGGTTCAGTGTGTAAGATGTGCAGTCAAAGCTGTGTCTGTTAAAGGTGGGTAAGCGATTCTGGAGAATGTTTGTTGACAAATCACTTTTTTGTCAAAATCAGTGGCTACCTCCTCTCACAAAGGGGGCCCCCTTCCTTTACATACCAGTTTACAGAGCCTGCGCTTAAGCGCACACAGTACAGACAAGTAGCACATTGTGAGGAGATATTCACTGATTTGGACAAAAAGTTATTTGACAAATTTCCAGAATGGCTGACTCCACCTTTAACTTGTGGCACATACCATATAAATCGACATAGATTTTTTTAAACATTCAACATCCCAGTGTGACTCAACGAGCAAGGTCTTTTGCAAAGTGTTTCAATATAAATCAATGATAAATCAATCATTATGACAGTGATGATAACATGTGAGTCTGCCACATTCTAGCCACAGTGGTGTGTGATGACAGCTTTACCTGTGCTCTGGAGAACCTTGTCCATGCAACAGTCTTTTCTGTTCAGAGTGGTGATGCACAAGGATCAATCTGCAAACGGCGGCTGTGTGAGGACATTTCAACGTCCATTTATGGCAAACTATAGGCCTTTAAAATCTGACCAATACAATGTGTGAACATACAGCATGGAAGAAATGAAGCAACGACAATGCGTGTGTTTGAGTGAAATTAACTTTTATCTTTTATTATTTGGACTACTTGTCCTACTACTGTTGTATTTTGCAGCATCAGCATTGACAGTGCTCCACCATGGCAGCTTGTAAAGAGCAGTCTGTAGAAATGTATAGAGAACAGATGAGAGCAGATGATTGTGTAGAGTGTCTGTCATGTCTTCAGAGAGGTGAGCTCAGGCCGGCCTCACGCTCTCACATTAATTGCCTTTGTTTCCTGTGAGCTGAGCTGGGCCATTACCTCATTCATCTGTCTTACTCCCTCCCCACCCCAATAGAAAGCACACACACTGCTCTTACTGTGCTGAGGGGGCCAGGCACTTCTCTCTGTTTGTGTGTGTCCTGAACAGTGTTAGCAATAGCATGAGCTTAAATGAGTACAGAAAATGTATTTTAATTCTCGCCCTAAAGTTGTGTCTGAGGATTTGAGTTTGTGGTTTAATTTCTGCTTTGCTACCAATATAGCCTAATGAGAAACTAAGCATATACTGTATATATATATTATTTTTTTAGCAGAAACCATTGAGGGTGCTTTCTAAAAATTGAAATTCAAAATTTTCCCTTGTGAAAGACAAAGAAGTATGAGACAAGCGGGGGCTAAGCTGAGTTGGGTGTTGGTTACATATCATTAAAAAAATGCTGGAGCGCTGAGAAGCTGCTGTTGGATTGACACTTTATTCTTAATAAAACATGATACTGTCACGGTCATGCTCTTTATATCCACTGACATGCTTATGCTTTATGTCCCACATGCCCGGTCTGAGCTGGGAAAGACAGCTTTTAGCTTCAGTGCCCATGACTCCTGGAACAGCTTACAGCAACAAATTAAAATGAATGCCATGATATCCTTTAACCAATTTAAACTATCGTTTTAATTAGGCCGTATTGTACTTTTACCAGTTTCATTTTATTTCTAGCCACTATACACCTCGGTCTAAAATGTTTCTCTTTACCAGCTTGTTGTGTATTTGATGTATTTGCGTTGTATATTGTATGTATTGTTTTTTTGTTTCTCGACATCATTGCAAATTAGGGTCACCCCTCAATGATATCTCGAGTATAAATAAAGGTTGGTATGGTAGCTTACTACCGGTACTATTGTTGTGTTAACTCCTGTTGGCAGCTTTTCTCTGGTGACTTGTTAATAATGAGGGGTGTATACTGTATGTTTGGTGGAAGCATTACTCTCTTCACTCTTCTTTTGCCACATAATATAAGTCACTTATCCAGAATGTGATGAGAGATGAGTGGAGATTCAGAACTTCAGAATTATTTTCCAAAGTATATCCACTACACAGTAGAAAGCTCAGTTATGTGCAGAATACATTTATTTTGTAGGTAGCCTATTAGAATTATTCATCTGATCATGTTCTTTATCAAAACCATTCCATGCTTCAATGACTCACTTCCACTCTGTCCCTGCGTTCCATTTCCCATACTTCCCTACTATTTAGTATGCCAAAAAAAGATTTAGGATGTCCCAATACATGCACATTTTGATTTGATTTTTGATTTGATTTGATTTATTAGGATCCCCATTAGCAACACACCGGAGTGAGAGCTAGTCTTCCTGGGGTCCGAAACATACAATATAGACAACATCAATTGGAGTATGCTGAAAATACATAAATGCCCCACTAACTCCAATAGCATTTTGGAGTATTCGTCTTTATTATTGACATTTCTCAACATAATGAAAAAAGAAATCTTCCTTATCTGATTTTTTTCTCTCTCCTGTGGCCTTTAAACTCTTCTGTACTTTAGTATGTCGTGTAGGAAAAAGTATGTGATTTGGAACGCAGGGTGTGTTCCTTCTCCCGACATCATCCAAAGGTCAGAGGCCAGCCTGAATACATCACACCTCACAGACTGATAAAGACTTTATTAGTAGGTAAACCCCTTCAGATTAATCATCTTATATTATTATTATATGTATTGTTTTTGTAATTCCACCTCAAAGTGTAGTTAGTGATGCAAAATCTTTTATTATTCCCAAAGTAAGAAAGGAAAGATTAGTTTTAATTAAAAACAAAATCTGTAATGAATATATGGAATATTAAGACAAAAAAAAACTTTTATTTCAAAGATATAGCAAAGAAATACCCAGACATAAAAGAGACATTAAAGAGAAAAAAATTGAGAAATAATAATACAAAAAAAATGAATAGTGTCATTTCAAATTACCAACAAGAAACAAGTTGTTTGAAGATAATTAAAGACGGACCTCTTGAAGCAACCAAATGAGGTAATGGAAATCAGTGAGACGGGTACATTGTTTTAATCAGATGGGGCTTTACATTTAAAGGCAGGCCTTTGAGGGAGCCAGAGAGATGCTTCAATATGAGACTACATTTGTTCTTGAGCAGCTGTATTTATGATTTGACTTCAAAAGCCAAGACTGCATTGTGTTAGGCAGAGATGTTGTCAGATCATCCCTTTGTCTGTGTAACTAAAACTAAGTCATCACGTTCAACAAAGAAAGAGAAATGTCATCACATTTCCATAGAAATGTAATTCAGCTGAACATTGTTATATCAGTGATTCTTGAGAACCGGGACAAAAGGTCGTCTTGCATATGTAACTGCTGTTATCTTTAAAACTAAAAATATTTAAAATAGTAGATGTTATTAGGGATTAAGAATAGAATGTCTGGAGCACAATTATCCTTTAAATTTAATTTTATCATTATTATGTCAAATATATGACACTTGTTATCTTCTCACAACGTCCAAAACAGTTTGTCCTCAGAGAAGTTTTAAATCTTTCATATGCAATAAAACCTATTAAAAATGTACTTAAATTATTAAAAAGAGCTGTGTTCATCAAAAGCAACACTAAATAATCTCTCATATCAATAAAAACTGTTTTTCTTAAAGGTCACATATTATGCTAAATGCACTTTTTAAATGTGTTCTAACATATCCATGGGTCCACGGTGTGCCTAGAGACTGCCAAAATATACAAAAAATAACACTCTCCTTTTCTCACTCTCCCCCTTTCTGAAACCCCCCCCCCCTCCCTCCCCCAATATACTCCAGTCAGAATTCTCCTCGTTTCTGACCTCACAAACTGGAAAGCCAGAAGCTTCCACTGTGCAGCCCATAGACATTGTAAAGGATAGACGCCGCATGGGCGTTGAGCGCGAGAAATGCGGGCGCCATCTTGGACCGGTTACACGTTCCACTCAGTGTAGTCTGTTTGGCAGGTGCAATGAACTGTCAGCGCATGTAATTAATCATATCTCATTAAATACCAAACTGATTTTCACACGGTTTTCTTTGCTGCAAAGATCATACATGTAGCTAAGATACAGGGCACAAGTTTCGACGGGTTTTAATATTCATAGTGGGCTTAACAGTCATAGAAGATTCTGATATGATATAAGTAACCAGACGTCCGAGTCACACACTTCGTCCGGGAGGAGATTGAAACGGAGGATGTGTTTCTGCTTGGGGAACATATTGAGGAGACACAGTTTGGCATCGACAACCACCATTCCGACTTGTTGTCATTGGTTGTGTCTGTCTTTCACAAATTAAGGCTGCACCCAGGGGTGGACTGGCCATCTGGCATACCGGGCATCGTCCCGGTGGGCCGTCGACCCAATGTGGGCCGGTCGAGTCCGCTAAGTTTTTTTTTTTTTTCCCTCTCTCTAAATTCCCTCCAAATGGGGCAGCCAATTCGCTACAGAGGGCTGGCAGCATCGACACATATTATTGGTCTATGTTTGTCATTGTCAATCAATCATGGGCTGATAGGCTCAGAGAGCCCTGATAGTGCTCTCAATCACAATACAAACCAGCGTGGGGCGGGACCTCATGGCATGGGCAGGAGTCGACTCGCGTGACGGGCTACTGCTCAGCTGAATGGATAAGCGGAATAATCAGTAATAATGGATAAGCGGAAGAAACGCCCGGGTGGCGCTGAAAAACAGCGACTTAAAAAACTGAAGTCTCTGGAGGTGGAGGCTGCCAAATGTTGTAAATTAACGGACCTATTTGGTGCCGGGGTCACCACCCCAGCAGCAAGTGCTGTTGCCCCGGGAGACGAGGCATACACTGTAAGTAACGTTAGCCTGGGGCTGGCTAGGCTACATTTTTGAGACATGTCAAAACAAAGTAGAAAACGTTTTTTACATTGAATGCGATGTGACCTAATTAACTGTATAGTATTGCGACAACATATTAGCCCAGAGTTGAAGGGCTGTGAATGTTGGTAGTTGTGGTTGATTTTATTTAAATGTGCCGAAATGTGATATTATCGGCCAATTCCAATGCCTCCCCTTGGCTCTCGAGCCCTGCCGCCATCTACAGGGCTTGAGTGGGAGAGCTTTTGAGCGCTCACAGTGTTTAAATGGGACGTCATTCTTCACTTTTCACGTCACAAGCCTTCATTCGTTTATTCATTAAAAAAAAAAAATCATTTCGAAAATAAATAAATAATCATGAAACAGCAAACACAAATCAAGAAGATTTATCAATTGTCAAACAATATCTAGAAATGGGCATGGGCCTACATGATGGTGTAAGTGCTTAATTGAAAACTAGGCCTACATCATTAAGAAAATATTAAAATACTTTGTCAAATTGGAATGCAATTCATAATGTGCAAGTTGTCTTCGTTGTATTTCTTTTCATGGGCTGCAGTCCATTTATAAAGTCATACCGACGTATTTAAAGTCAGAGCGTGAATACTGAATATTTGCCATTGAATTTATTGTAATCTGTCAATTAATTTATTGTTTAATGAGGTGATAACTATTTCAAAATTTGTGTGTAACTTTACTTTTTGTGTAAATGTGTTACTTTTACTGTAGTTTTCAAATGGCTGTGTATAGGCGCTGTCTTGAACATTTTCAGGTATTATCACAAAGGTCTGACTTTTGCATTGGAAAACACTAGTAAATGTCATAATGAAAACATGGCAAAGCCACTAATGTTGTTATGCTCGCAGCGTTTCACTCAATATGAACTAATGTTTTATCTGGTTCATTATTCTGAGTTATTTCCCCATCCAATGATAAATGCTTTCTCTATGTCCAGCCCAGACAGGTTCAGGGCAAGAGAGCCAGACCAATGCAGGCAGCCCAAAAACAGGATCACCTGAGAGGGAAACAGTTGTTGAGAGCTATGAATGTGCCAGTCAAATAACTGATTTTTTTTCACAACCTGATCAGAAAAATCTCCAGTCCTTTTTAAATTACCACCCTCAGCAAAAAAGTAACAATCCAGTGGTGCAGAAAGTGTTCTGTAGCAGAGACAGCACCAGTAGAAGGTGGCTGACGTACTGTCCAGAGCGTCACATGCTGTATTGTTTCATCTGCATGGCATTCGGTAAGAGAACTGATAGCAGTCTGTTCATCAGTGGAATGTCAGATTGGAGGCATATACACCAGCGCACAGAGGAGCATGAGAGAAGCAGTGCACACAGAAACTGTGCTGAAGCTTATCTCTTGAAATCCGCCAGTGCAGATATCAGCAGTGTGTTTGGTGGCAGTCCGATGTCGGCGCACAAAGAGCAGGTCAAAAAGAGACGGCAGGTTTTGGAGCGCATCATAGATGTCATCAAGGTTCTTGGGAAGAGGGGGCTTGCATACAGGAGGTCAGAAAATGAGGCAGCATATACTCTGGAAGACCACACAGTTGATCATGGTAATTTCTTGGAACTCATACTTCTACTGGGGAAGTATGATTTCTGTTTGAAAGAGCACCTGGACAGCTGCATCGAGAACAGCAAAAAGTTGCATTTGTCTGGTGGCACAAGAGGCAGAGGCTCCCTTGTAACTTTACTGTCCAAAACCACAATCAACTCAGTGATAGATGCAATTCACCATCTGATTCAAGAGAACATCTCCAGTGACATCAAGAAAGCAGGAATGTTTTCAGTTCAGCTGGACACCACGCAGGACATCACCTCTCAGGATCAATGTTCTATAATTATGAGGTATGTTACTGATGTTGTTCATGAGAGGCTTGTTGCAGTGCTGAAGTGCAGTTCCTCCACTGGACAGGCCGTTGTCAACATGCTGTCAGAAGTTCTGGACAAAATGGGCCTCAGCAAGACCATGTGCATTGGAAATGCAACTGATGGGGCATCAAACATGCAAGGCCAATACAAAGGATTCTCCTCACTGTTGTCTGCACAATGTCCAAACCAGGTGCATGTATGGTGCTACGCACATGTACTAAATTTGGTGCTTGCAAACACAACCCAGATCGTTATTGAGAGTGGGTCCCTGTTTGCGCTCCTCAATGGCATTGCGGTATTCATCAAAGAGTCTTATCAAAGGATGAATTTGTGGGAAGAGTCAGGCCGAAACAAAAGACGTAGACGCCTTGCTCCTATTGGCGAGACACGCTGGTGGGCCAAGCATGAGGCCCTGAAGAAGGTGTTTGGCTCCTTTGGAAAGCCGGAAGATGGGCTGTACGTTGATGTGCTGTCGACATTATCAGCTATACAGAAACAGGCAACAGTGAAACCATCTATCCGTGTCATGGCCAGAGGATACGCAGAGTCATTGCTCAAGTATGAGACGATCTTGACAGCTCAAATCTTCCTCCGCATATTTGAACATACCTCTCCATTGTCTAAATACCTTCAGACAGCAGGATTGGACATCCTTTCTGCTCACAGAATGGTGGCATCAACACAGGATACGCTAAAAAGCTTGGGAAGAGATTTTGAATCTGTAAAAAAAGCAGCAGACACATTTGTCTACAGCACAAAAACAGAAATCCAAGAGAGAGATGACATGGACATTGAAGTGGAGGCCACACTGCCACAAAAGAGGAGGAGGATAAAGAAAGTCTTGCCTGGAGAGATGGCTCAGGATGAGACCCTGGATGATGCAGAAAAATCCTATGAGGTGAATGTGCATAACCGGATCATGGACACAGCAATTGAAGCCATTCATAGGCGCTTTCTAACACACGGCAATCTATATGCTGACTTGGCATGTCTGGATCCCAGAAACTTCCCTCAGCTCTGCACCAGTGGTCTTCCTCAGTCTGCCCTTCAAGACTTAAGCAAGTGCTTGCAAGGATTTGACAGCAGGGCATAGGGATGGGAATCGAGAACCGGTTCTTGTTCAGAACCGGTGCCGAGTCAACCAATTCCTTGGAATCGTTAACATGCCTGCTTAACGATGCCGCTTATCGGTTCCGCTCGTTGCAAATGCGTCATGACTTCAGACACGCGCTGCTTTGTTTTGGTTCAGAACGCAGCAAACATGTCGTCGAGGCAGAAGCACTCTAAAGTGTGGTTGTATTTCACGCGAAAAGGCAACAATACGGCCACTTGCAACAAATGTAAAGTTTCCATTTCATCAAACACGCAAGCGCGCAGACTGCGATCCTGACGGTTAAAAGTTTAAACGTCCGCTGCCTTACTAGTCGGCACCAGAATTGCCCATCACTTGGATTTGAACATAAAATGTATGAATTAACGTGTGTGTCGGCGTGGGCAAGTGACAGGGGGAGATACATAAAAAGGCGAGAGCAGCATAAAGCAAAGCAAAAAGGATGTCTTTACCGCTGCCAAAGGCCCGCTGTTTACTCTCGTTCATCAGCTGTTAAAATGCTGCCTTTACGCACGGCGGTGGAGACAGACCCAAAACAACACACAGCGGGACTCGGCGGTCTGGTGATAAGAAAACGTTTAACAAGACACTTTATAAAGACAGTAAGACACACTTAAAATAACGCTCTCTGCCCGATACAAAAAGCTCTGCCTTGGATTACTTGATGCAGCGATGGATGTATAAACCCATCCGCTACGTGTGTCTGATGACGGGCCATTAAATTAATAATAAACAGCGCGCTGCACATAACAGCATGTACATTGTAAAGCTGAGATGGAGCGGTGACTCCTCGTCGCTGGCGTGGTGAAGAATAAGCAAAGCGATACATTCTCTTTTAGCCTTTCAGGCGAATTTATTCTCTTCTTGAATAGCCTACATGACTGACTGCTTCAACAACAACATACAACGTGACAGTTTGACCTGAGGCGTTCCTTCCACGGACTTATAAGGAAAGGGTTCCTTCACGTGAACGTAGTGACATCATCACGTTGCCCTTTCAGAGTAAGGGCGCAATCATCATATAATAATAACACTGAACATAAATTAAATATTTCGTATCCTTCCTGAGAGGGCAAACATGATGATTTTTCTGCATAAAAATGGTTAATTTGCCAAAGTTGATAGTTGGTCTTATTATCTTTTCAAAAGACTTGTTTATATGTATTATGTCAGTTGAATTTGGTTTCAAGTGCAAATGAGCACTGTTAATATTCCAAAAGGCACAAGCTCTTCCTTGACTGTTTTTAGTCTGTGTTTTTAGTTTTTAGGGCACATAATGGCATTTGGGCTTAAAAGCCAAACATTTATTTTTTTGTTTGGACCAATTAATGTGAAAATTGACAATTTCCTAATCCTCAAGTAGCCTACTCTTGATAATCTTTCAAGGCACAGACTAGACACACTTCTGATCAGATATTAAAGAGAGATAATAAAAACAAACTAATTTGTACTTATTCTCTCACCCAATGAGAATCGATAAGAGAATCGATAAGGAATCGGATCGATAAGCAGAATCGGAATCGGAATCGTTAAATTCTTAACGATTCCCATCCCTAGCAGGCAGTGTTGGGAATAACGCCGTTTAAAAGAACGGCGTTACGTAACGCCGTTCTTTTTTCAGTAACGGGGTAATCTAACTAATTACTTTTTCCGCCGTTACACCGCCGTTATCGTTACTGAACGTTAAATGCGGTGCGTTACTATGAATTGATTGAATAAACTGTGTAATCCGAACGCACCCCTGGCTCCATACTACACAAACTGCTAGTGAGGAGACTGGTGTGTGGATGACATTATAACTGTCAGTTAGCGCCGTCACGTCAGTCAGCCGGAGCGCCTGTTTACTGAAGTTTCTTTTTCTTTCTCTCTCTGTTGTGTGAGCGACGAGTGTGCACGTTGGCGCAGTAACCACCTATCAATCCACGGTTGAAACGTGCTCTCCCTGAGTTTGTTTGCATCGCCCTTGTGAGTAAATGCATTGAGTTTCCCGATCTCTATAAATTATAATTTATGCACGCTATTAAACGGCCGCGATTCGCCGGTTGCAACAGCTGTTTAGCGTGTCATCACGAGCCGAATATTGCTATTGTTCTTTTCCTGGGATCTGTATGCTGCTGTGCATGTTAAAGAAGGAAATAAACAGCGGATAAATCCTTACTCCTCCTCTCATCGTCTCATGCTTCATAGTCTGACGTTTTTGGCCTGAAGTGGTGTTTTAGCCGACACCCCTGAAGTGAATCCAGTGATAGGCCTATAGCAGATCAGCACGGTACATTCAGCAGTTTCCTCTACTACTTTTGTTGAGAACAAAATAGGCTAGGCCTACTTGAAGTGCAGGATAAACCTCTTGCTGTCTGTTGATGTGCAATAAATATTGAAGGTGATGTAGCCTACAAGTAGGCCTACCTTACTGTTCTACTCATTTCAACTGACTTGTGAAAACTGCTCAGAAAAATCCAAATTTTGACACAGCAACTTTTTTTTTTACAGTAGGCTAACGCAAATAGTTACTTTCCCTGGTAACTAGTTACTTCTATTATAAAGTAATTCAGTTAGTAACTCAGTTACTTTTTGGAACAAGTAGTGAGTAACTATAACTAATTACTTTTTTAAAGTAACGTTCCCAACACTGCTAGCAGGGCAACTAAGGAAAATATGCAGGCCGAGTTGAAAAGCTTTGCACTCCAGTGGAACAGGCTGAAGGCATCCCCATTGGCAGAGTACAAAGCAAGAACAGTAGAAGATGGATCAGGTGGTGAGGAGGAAAAAACAGAAGAGGTTGTTGAGATAACTCCATTACTGTTCATGATAAGGTTGAAATGTTAAACTGTTTTAATGAGCATTTTATTTCTTCTGGGTTTTTGTTCAATTCTGCCTCACATTCTGCAGTGAAATCTGTAAATTTGGGTAACAATGCTAGTGATGTACACCACATTTTTAATCTTACCCCTTTTACTGTTGCTGAGGTTCACAAAGCCTTAAAGCATTTGAACCCTAGAAAACCGTCTGGTCCGGATCACTTGGAACCAAGGTTTTTGAAATTAGCAGCAGACCTAATAGCTGAACCATTGACACATCTTTTTAATCTCTCATTGGCTTCAAACAAAATCCCTATGATCTGGAAGGCTGCTTATGTTCTACCCCTACTAAAAGGAGGGGATCCAAACATTTTAAATAATTACAGACCACTCTCAAACCTCTCAGTGTTATCAAAAGTCATGGAATCCCTGGTTAGTGAGCAGGTTAAAGATTATGTCCATACTCATCAAATATTATCTGTATATCAATCAGGGTTCCGAAAAAATCATAGCACCACTACTGCTGCCATGAAAGTTTTAAATGACATCATAGAAGCTCTAGATAAAAAACAACATTGTGTATCTCTCTTTATTGATCTATCTAAAGCGTTTGACACTGTGGACCATCACATTCTGATACAGCAACTTATTAAGATTGGTTTCTCTGATCATACTGTGGGATGGCTTGTCAACTATCTCACTGACAGAACTCAGGCTACTCAGTTTGATGGATTTACTTCAGAGATGCTTACAGTGCGTAAGGGAGTTCCCCAGGGTTCAGTTCTGGGACCGCTATTATTTACTTTGTATATTAATAGCCTTGGACAAAATGTCCCAAATGCAGCTTTCCATTTCTATGCGGATGACAGTGTAATTTATTGTTGTGCATCCTCGCTCAGTAAGGCTTTTGTTTATATGCAAAGTGCTTTTGATCAAGTGCAGGCTCAGCTTTGTCAACTGAAGCTTGTTCTCAATGCTGATAAAACCAAACTTATGGTATTTTCAAATTCCAGAAAGATTGTGTTAAATCAGAAAATTTTAACTTCCCAAGGTAATGAAATTGATGTTGTAACTACTTACAAATATTTGGGATTTATGATTGATGACCACATCTCGTTTAAAACCCACATACAAAACCTGGTGAAAAAACTGAAACTAAAGTTAGGTTTTTACTTTAGGAATAAGTCATGTTTCTCTCTCGAGGCCAGACGACGATTAGTCGAAGCTACCTTCTTGCCGGTTCTTGATTATGGTGATCTGTTGTACATGAATGCATCAGCTCACTGTTTACATATGTTGGACACTATATACCATGGAGCCTTGAGGTTCATTACAAACAGCAGAGCCTTAACCCATCATTGTACACTGTACTCAAGAGTAAACTGGCCTTCTCTTTTTATGAGACGACTTAGTCACTTGTATGTTTTTATTTACAAGGCGATCTTAGGTAAACTCCCTTGTTATTTATCATCGTATATGTCCAGAAAATGTGTCCCCCATGCGTTAAGGTCTCAGGACATGGTGCTCATGACTGTTCCTCAAGCTCGTACAGAGCTGGGTAAAACAGCTTTTAAGTTTTTTGCGCCGTCGTCATGGAATAACCTGCAAAAGCAGCTTAAGCTTCAGGACCTAGTGACTCTAAACGAATTTAAGGCTGTTGTTAAGAGTTTGAAGTTGGACTCCATCGGAAATTGTGAATGTTTTTAGTTAAGAATCTTATTTTTATGTTTTACAACTGTACTTAATATCGAACTTGTATTTTATATTGTGTTTTATGTGTAACTGTGTTCTGCTGTCCATCTTGGCCAGGTCTCTCTTGTAAAAGAGATTTTAATCTCAATGAGACTAACCTGGTTAAATAAAGGATAAATAAAAATAAAATAAAAAATAAAAAAACTCCCATAAGCTGTTGCTCCTGCAAAGAATGCCCTCTGTGCTGCTACCAGATACTTTGCCGTTTCAACATGCTAACAGATGCATACCCTGTCCTAGGCCTTGCTTATAAATACCTGCTTACATTATCCCTCACACAGGTGGCGTGTGAGCGCACATTTTCCATTTTGAAGTTTATTAAAAACAGACTCAGAAGCACCCTCTCATCTGATAAATTGGAGGCATTGATGCTGATGTCCACAGAGAAAGACATCCTCATGGCCTTGGACTCTGATTCAGTGATAGACAGACTTGCAGAGAAGAGTGAGCTGCTTAAAAAGCTGCTCCACTGATAAGGCGAGAAATATTTAATATTATTGTTATTATCACACATTATGGATGTAGTAATGAATTATTTGTCATTTTAATGATACTTTTCAGAAGTTTTATTGTGCTTATGTGTTGATCCTTAATGGTGTGATCATGTACACTAAATTATCAATTATTCTCTCCATTACAGGTTGTTCTGATATATTTGAGGAGTCGTTCTCCCTCTGTTCTGTGGACTTGTTCTCTCATTCGGGACCACTGTTAGAATTTGGTAAGTTTATCATGTATTTTTTAATGTTGTATAAATTCATACTTCATAATGCCGCAAGATTAGTGTACTTCTATGCAGCGTCCGCTGATAATGTAGTGGGCTGGTCTGGACAGAAAATGCCAGGGCTGAATTTTTGTCCCAGTCCACGCCTGGCTGCACCACATTGCCAAACTCGCCTCGCTTGAATTTCTCTTCGGAGTAAAATGCGATTGTAAGGATGGTTAACTTTATTTTATGCATTTGAGTATTATTGTTTGCTGTTGTTGTTTGATTTTCCCTTAATTTAATACTTTTGATTGCTGTGGTTTTGTATTGAATGTGTTTTTAAATGTACCGCGCTGCAAGGCACGCATTGATTTCCTGTCTGTGTCTGAGGAACCAACTCGAGACTAGACTGAACTTGGTATTCCCCCCCTAGTATAGAACATTGGACAACCAAGAAGACTTTGCTTTTAAATAATCCCGTCCTCTTTTAAGAGGCAATTGCCTAACAAGCTTGTGTTTTAAATTAGAGAAATAAAACATATTTTTACATGAACACTCATGTTGTCCTTCTCTTTTAATGAGATATTATATACACTGGTTTTTATTTATATTTAATGCCTTCATGGGAAACATCCACCCTTCATATGTACCATGCTCGACTACTCCTCCTAAATTGCCCCGAGCTAACTCCAGTTTAGGAATAACTGCCTTTTCATGTATAGTGCCCCTAATTCATGGAATGCTCTGCAGAGCAACTTAAAAATGACTGCTCTTCCTACTCTTGGTTTATTTGAATCTATGATTTCTGAATTTTACACATCTGACTGTAATTGTTTTAGCTGAATTCATTGTTCATTTAGTATTTTACTTTTGTTCTTGTTTTGTATTTTGTATAGGCCTACCTTATTTAAATTAATATATTTTATCCTATTTTATTTCTGTTCTCTGTTTATGTTATCCCTGTGATTGTCTTTATTGTGTATGCTCGTCACTGTAAATGAATAAATATATTTATATATAGCCTAATCATATATTGTTAACTTATTAAAATAGCTGACTTTACTGCCCCATCTGTTTCCGCTTCTCTATCATATTTAGTCTAAAGTGTGTGATTTGCAAAATACCGATCATAGCCTACATCACATAGGCTATCATAAAGGTGCCCAGACGTCCCCATTGTTGGTTGCCTGTCCCTGGCTAAACAGAAACAACTACCTGTTCCCGTTTTGTTGACACCTCATTAGGTTTTTCAATCAGATTGCTAGTCAAACTGGAAATGTCTCCGTTTTCCCCCTTTTCGGGGATGTTCCTCGTTTTGATCTCGGACGTCTGGTTACTTATATCATATCAGAATCTTCTATGACTGTTAAGCCCACTATGAATATTAAAACACGTCAAAACTTGTGCCCTGTATCTTAGCTACATGTATGATCTTTGCAGCAAATAAAACCGCGTGAAAATGAATTTAATGAGATATGATTAATTACATGCGCTGACAGTTCATTGCACCTGCAAAACAGACTACACTGAGTGGAACGTGTGACCGGTCCAAGATGGCGCCCACATTTCTCGTCAGCGCCAATAGGCAGTAGCGGCCAACGCGGCGTCTATCCTTTATAATGTCTATGGTGCAGCCCACACCCCTATTTCCTATTTCTCATTCCGAATCTTGAAAATCTTGTGTCACAACCATGATATGTCAACACCGACTTACAATTTCTGAAGCAGTTATTTGAAATGTTTTGATAATTTTATTTTCCTGAAGTAGTTCATACTAGCACCTAACATCAACAGAAAAACCAAATGGCTACTAAATAAATTCCATTTGTTATGTTTAAGAAACGTTAAATATGTCAACATCGTCAGACAGGAAATCTGACGGAGTTGACATCTGACGTTGGTGATAGGCCAATGACGGTAAAAAAAAACAAAAGCTGGGGCGCCCTTAGCTCAGTTGGTTGGGCATCCCCCCGGGTCGGGCCCAGCAGCGGACCCGGGTTCGATTCCCGCCCGCGGTCGTTCTCTGCATGTCACTCCCCTCTCTGCCCCATTTCACCTCTGTCTCTTCTCACTATCAATAAAGCATAAAAAATGCCAAAAAATATCTTAAAAAAAAAAAAAAAAAAAAAGCTGGGAGGTTGTGTCAAAGCTTAGCACAGTAGCTTAGTATATGTTGGATACATACATGTAATTTAATTTGCCGAAACATAGGGTTTGTATCTTTTCAACATTGCACCCTGTTTTGTCTAGCCTGGCTCTGCCCGCCCACCTACTTCCGCCCAAATTTCATTTTCCCTACAGTAGTCAGTCTGGGGATAAGGCGTATTAGTGGGATTTTGCTCGAACAAATGTCTGAGGTTGCGTTCCGAACAGTGATGCTTAGTAACGCGTTACCGGCATCGGACTTCTTTTTTCAGTAACGAGTAATCTAACGCGTTACTATCTCCAAACCAGATTAAAGTTACTCATCAAAGTCACTGTGCGTTACTTTTTCTGTCATTTTCATTAGTGAAACATTTTACATAACTGCACAAATGACAGCGATTGCGATTTAATGTAAATAAATGTGCGCGCATGTGTCTCTAAACGCTCCAACTGCTCCAACCGCTCCTCTCGTCTTTTTGGTAGCGCCCCTCATCTCTGACATGCAGCGTGTGTGTGGTATCTGTGTGTGTGTGTGCAGCAGCATTACGGCCGAGTCTAAGCTGAACTGTGGCGCAAAACAAACGTCCCCCCCCCACCCCCCCATGAAATATAGCGTCTGCTATGGGGATATTTAGGATTCGGGTACGGTGACGTTGAAGAGATAGTGTTTAAAACTTGGAAACGTATAGTCACGTGGCGACCGGTGGCCGCACACACCCAGTCTATCAACACATGAGACATCGCAGAGAAAAGTCAAATTAATGCATGAGAGTGAAGGGCCAAGCACATTAAGTTTAAAGACACTGCTACTGTCTTTGCACTTTGGAGGAATGCATTTATTTTCATGGGGGGAAAAAGGGTTTTTTTTATTACATTTTTCAAACCATCATTTTTATTATTTTGAAAACAGTATGCCTATACTAGCCTTTATTTTATATATTTTCAATGATTCTTAATATGTGCATGTTTTAAATTGAGATATATGGGTTTCAAAACCTGTAAAGTAACGTTTAAAGTAACTTGTAATCTAACTTAGTTACTTTTAACATCAAGTAATCAGTAAAGTAACTAAGTTACTATTTTAAGGAGTAACTAGTAATCAGTAATATGATTACTTTTTCAAAGTAACTGTGGCAACACTGGTTCCGAATCGCATACTTTCTACTATATAGTATGTAGAAAAAAGATTTAGGATGTCCCGATTCTTGTGGCCAGATTTAGGATGGTTAGAAGTACCCGGATGTCCTACTTCATGCGGCCAAGATTGTTAGTGTTGAAAAGTGCATCCTATTTGGGCGATTCTGACCCACAATCCAGTGCGCACGTGAAGTGACGTAACATCGACGAAGCCTCCATATGAAAACAAACGGGGATGTGACGGATATAAAAGCAAGAGGCAAGATCAAGGCGCAATGTTATGATGAAATAAGAGAGTAAAGTATGTCCCAATAGTATGCCTACTGCATCCTAACTAGATTCTTTTTATCGTCGGATGTAGCATGTAGAATAGAAAAAAGAAAGAGTATGCGATTCGGAACGCAACCTAAGTGTCCAATCAGCGAACAGAGGAAGTGGCTGAGAACGATGACGTCGAAGTCGCGCTCCAGTTTCAGTTGAATGCTACGTTCCCCTACACTCGGAATTCGGAAATTTCCGACTTGGTAGTTCCGAGTACCGACCTGTCTGTGTTCCAGTGCATCTGCTCTGGAAAGTATGGACCCCTACAACCTTTCTCATCCAAATAACTAAATGTTAGGCTCTAGCAAGTTACCGTTGCCAGGTACCGGTAGATCCATAGACTACAATATGTAGTGAAGTCGTAAATTACCGAGTTCCCTGAACGCACCGTCAGAAGCCGGTGTTGCACCGAAAGCTGTGACCTGTCAGAATGTGTGACCCTAGAGGGCGCTGTTCTTATTTCTTAACTGATTTCAATAGACTGTAGGCATATAACAACCCAGTCTCACAGTGAAATGTTTTAATACTTATGTTGGTCCACAGCTGAAAACATAGTTTCACAAAACAGCCCTGCAATTGAGAGATTATTAAATTGTTTGCTTCCAATTCAAAATGATTGTGCAGTGGAAAAAGTATAGCCTACACATTTCACTGTGATGGTTAACTAGGTTGGTTATTCACCTTTAAAAAAAACAATCTGACCATTTCAGTGCCAATTTTGAGAAACTTCTACGATTTGTGCAATGGACCAACGTTTTTATTATACTATCTATGGTTTTTACATAGCCTATATTTCACTATGAGACTGGGTTAATCAATAAGCTTTCGGTGCAACACCGGCTCACGACCAAACGTTATGCGATTGGTTGGCTAATCCAGAGTGGCACTGAGCAGATCCAATAGTTTTAAACTTCAACAGACACCCGCCTCCAAGTGAGTGAACGTTTGCCACTTACAGCAGTTCCAGACCTTCTGTACAAATGAAATGAAGTATGATGGTCTAGTAGCACCAGGCTATGTTTTGTCCCACTTCTCAAGAATCATTACGGCTCTGTGTCCTCTGAGAAAAAGTTATACTAAGCAGTGCCAGTGATGGTTGTATCCATGCTTTGTGTGAGTAAATACCATAAGGTTTTTTTTCACTTGTTTGAATAGTTTCCATTGTTTGTGCATTGGGTTGGACGGCAGCAGAACCGATGTTATGAAAATGTTATGGCAGTTATGAATCCATCTATCTTAAACAAGTTGAACTGGACATTGCGATAACAGGAGATTAAGAAAGAAGAGAATAAGGTTTATATGAAAATTCTCATAAAGGATAGTAGCGTTTCAGCGGCCAAAACAACAACGCAGTATCTACGCATGTGTGAGCATCCATTGGTTTTGGAGTCAACTTTGAGCTTTTAGCTTTGACAGGTTGTCGGGACACGTGTCTGGTCAATTACAAATATTGTGGGGGGGATGTGACACCCTGCCCCAACTGCAATTCACACTATCCACACTATTCATATTTTAATTTAGTATTACCATGTAAACGTCTGGACAATGATTGACTCCTTTATGATTTTCTCTACTGACGACATCTATTGCACTATGTCCGTCCTGGGAGAGGGATCCCTTATGCCTCGTTTCCACCGAGTAGAGCGGGTCGGATCGGAGCGGTTCGGTCCGGGTAGTTTGGCTTTTCATTTGCCAAAAGTTGGGTAGGGTACGGTTTAAGCGCACCTAACCGCTCTGAGCCGCTCCAAATCTCAGTACTCCTCCGTAGGGGTACTAGCCGCCTGAAAGGATGCCAAAAATGCGGAGCTACACACTGCCGTCATTTGATTGGCCGAAAGAATCATTTCCGCCATGTGTAGTCACCTCGGCAAGAGTCTTGTGTTTTGGCGAAAATGTGGGCACAGCACTGTTTATTGTGTGGTGTTTTTCCTCGTCAATAAATTAATCAGTTGGTTACACTGTGTCCCACTGCGTATATCTGCCGCAGCCAGCACTGTTGGCTCACTGTCTATATGAGTTGCACCGAGCCATCTCTGTGTGTTTACGCCATAGCCTAGAATAGATAGTAGTAAATACACGCTCACAACAACACGGGGGGAATAAATAAAAAAGCGGCTGGTTTGACCGTGCAAAAACGAGAGACCGCTGGCTTGACCACAGTTGGTCGAAAGAATCCTTTCCGCCTTGTGTAGTCACCTCGGCTAGAGTGAAGAGAGTCAGTGTGTTTTGGCGAAAATGTGAGTGCGGCACTGTTTATTGTGTGGTGTTTTTCCTCGTCATTAAATGAATCAGTTGGCTACACTGTGTCCCACTGCTACGATGTCACGAAGCTGCTGCAGCCAGCGCTGTTCGCTCACTGTCTCTATCAGTTGCACCGAGCTGTCTCTGTGCTCTCAACAACATGAGGGGAATAAATAAAGAAGCGGCTGGTTTGACCATGCAAAAAACGAGAGACCGCTGGCTTGACCACAGTTGTTCCACAGCCCGATAGTTTGACCCACATTCTGGCGGCGGCTATCGCAGTCCAGCCTAAACCCCGCCCTACTAGTAAGGATAGGGTCATAAACCCCGCCCTACCAGTAAGGGTAGGGTCGCAGGTGGAAACAACACCGAGATTCTTAAAAGTGAGCTGTCCCGCTCTGAGCCGCTCCGACCCAACCCGCTCTACTCGGTGGAAACGAGGCATTAGTCTGTCAACTCTCGCTGAGGTTTCTCCATTTTTTAAAATCCCGGTAAAGGGTTTTTTACTGTGAGTTTTTTTCTCAGCCGAGCTAAGGGTCTAAGGGCAGTGTGTCGTACTGTATGGAATGTCTATTTGTGATATTGGGCTATACAAATAAGACTGAATTATGCTTCTGAAATGGAGGTAGCGTTCTGGAGTTTGCCTACTCCTCTACATCCCTTAATTTGCACCTGTTGCAAGGTATTGGTGATGCTGATCAGTATAGTTACTGAACAACGCTGAACTGTGAAAGGGCTATGTCTGTGTTGAGATGAACTGTGGTACAGATACTCACATCAGAGACTTGATGATTAGAAATGGGACAAATTCCTTTAACCTCAGTGGGATCATTTTGGTATTGGTGGTCAGATGAATAAAAGTGCCCACAAGTATCATAAAGTGTGTGTGTGTGTGTGTGTGTGTGTGTGTGTGTGTGTGTGTGTGTGTGTGTGTGTGTGTGTGTGTGTGTGTGTGTGTGTGTGTGTGTGTGTGTGCGCGCGCATTTCTTAGTGCGGCTGGGATCAGCTCAGGACACCGTCAGAGCTCAGACAGACCTTAGAGATTATTTGACCATATACTTTTAACAGTCCGGCTTTGAAAGCCTATTGGATTGCATTGCAGCGTGTTGTGGGAGAATGGTTTGGGTTCTACTGGTCTGGAGTTGGAAGCAGACACACACACACACACACACACACACACACACACACACACACACACACACACACACACACACACACACACACACACACACACACACACACACACACACACACAGAAATGAGAGATTGAAACTGACAGGAGGTATAAACGTTGGTCTAATAGGCAGTGATGAGAAAAGCAGACGGACACAGTGTAGGCTGCTGCTACGTGCTTCTCTATACATTGATGTTTTGATGGAGTTGGTTTGAGTTCAAGACTCAAGAGCTTCATTTGTCTTATGCACAACAATTACAGCAGCAGTCACTGGTAATGAAATGAAGTCCCAGGCTCCTCTCAAACAATGCAATATAGAAGAAGAAATATAGAAACACAAGTGAAAATAGCCTGAGACGCAAATAAACACAAAAATAGTGCAAGGACACAATGAAATGAAATGTAGAGGAAATAGAATACTGTCCATGGAAATAAAATGAATAAACTGATAAAATATGTACAGCAGGGGTGGCCACTGTTTTTCAGCTTGTGAGCTACTTTTAAAATGACCAAGTCAAAGTGAGCTACCACCTACTATTAGGGGTCAAAAGTCACGGTTCGGTACGTACCTCGGTTTTTAAGTCACGGTTCTGTTCTGTACGGTACGGTTCTCAGTTAAGAGGAAACATGTCTGCAGAATTGCAGCCTAAAGGTATTTTCCAGTATAGAAAAGAAAAAACTGCTGCATACAACCAAAGTCTCCAATAAATATCAGCGGAGTGAGAAAGATAGGCAGACAGACTTGCCCAAATTATTGCCTAGTTAAATGTCATTCACACATCCAGTGCCACGCTAGTACCTCCAATATCCTGCTGGAGGAAAATAGTAGCCAGCAGAGAACCAGACCCTCCTAGGGGGGTCCGGGGGCATGCCCCCCCGGGAGATTTTTTTTCACCTTTTTAAAGTGAAATGCATGAATCTGGTGCACTTTGAGAGGAAAATTAAGAGGCTAAATATGAGGAATTTTGTGTGAACAAATAATTTGGAGACACTGGGTCTGATGAATTAGAAGCAATTGAAGAAAGACACATGGATTTTCCATAAAAATATTAATAAAAAAAAAAAAAATGCATGCAGGGTCCTCTGGGTTGGGCTTGGTGCTCTTTTTCTTTAACGAGACCTATTTCTCTGTAATATAATGAATGCATTTAAATGCAGTGAGAGGAATGAAGCAGAAGAACTCTTGTCCAGCTATGCCGTGATCTTAATATAAAAAACACAAACTCACATATTCATCCGCGCCCCCCCTGCCATAACTCCGCGTTTGAAAATCACTGGCTTAAGCAATTCTAATTTAAAAGAGCAAGAAATATACAGAAATGCATAGGTTTATCTTAAAGGCAGACTTATAGAGTCATACAAAAAAAATCCTTCTCAATGATCACTTCTGCCCCACTAGAATATGTGGTGGTCTGTTTGTCTGAACAGTCTTTCTCTCTCTGGCTGTATTTTACATAGTAGAATTTGTCACAGTGTAGAAGCCTCTCCACTTCCTTGACTTGGATTAGCTGTGGTTAGCTCACTGGCTAACAAACTGATATGTACTGTATGTCAAATTAGAAAGTGGTGTCCTCTCTCCCTCCACCGAACGTCGGCGCATGCTCGCACGGCTCGTTTGCTCTTTCATAGTAAAAAAAAAAAAAATTTTTTTTTTTTTTTTTTTTTTTTAAAGAATGCCACGCGATCGACCCACACTACCCTCGATCGCGATCGACCTAGTGGCCACCCCTGATGTACAGTATACAGTGCTGTTTGAAAGTTTGTGAACCCCTTGAGCATTTTAGAATTTTATTGTGTTAAACCATTATTAATAATTTTTTATCAATACCAGTATTTTTTATATGAAATAACAGATGTTTGTTTATCAATTCAACATTTTCTTTTCCAGAAATCAATTGTTAAAAGAGATAAAACAAATTATTTGCCAACTGTTGTATCTGCAAAAGTTTGTGAACCCTGAGCTGCTTTGCTTGAATCGAGCAGGTAAACACAATCAGGTGGGCCAAACTGATTGATGAAATAGACCAATGTAATGAGAGATCTTTAGGGAAGAAATTGGGTGGCATTAGATAAAACAGAGATAGAACCAGGTCAGTTTAGGCTCACCAAAGTGAACCCATACAGGTCAGACATGCCAAAAGGGAAAACAATCTCAGAGGATCTCAGGAATAGAGTTGTGATGCTGCACATTTGTCCGGGGACAGCACAACTCATCATAACTCTATTCCTGAGATATGTGTGGTAGTTGTGTCTACATCCATGGGAGAATTGATGACCTTGTTGCATAACTTGGTGGTTTATCAGTAAAGTAATCTCTTTATCTTCCTCTTTCATCACTCCTGCTTTTCTTTTTCCTTCCATATCCAGGCTGTGTGCACATCCCCTAAAGGTGCGGCCACACTACACGCGTACACATCTGAAACATTTTCTGCAAATGCCTATTTTAATCTTGTGCAGAATGCCAAGTCAGTCTATCTAAATACATTGGATGAACTGGATGAAATATTTTATTGTGTTCTTTTTAACTGATTCAACATATTCCAAACATGAGTTTGGAGAGACAGAAATGGAACGGGGCAAAGGGAAAATGACATGCAGAGAACGACCCTTATTTTATGAAACCTGCAGATGCCCTTACTAACAAAATGTGGTTGGTTCAAAAGGTAAAATAAGGTGTAGGTGTGTGTGTGTGTGTGTGTGTGTGTGTGTGTGTGGTGTGTGTGTGTGTGTGTGTTGTGTGTGTGTGTGTGCGCACACAGTGAAACCCAGTGCTGTTCTCTATAGAATATACAGTAACAAGTGTTTCACATCTGCTCTGTTCCACACAGAAGAGGGTAAGGAAACTTTAAAGATGGCGGCCCAGGTAGTGGCTAATGCTTTCCATTGTGTGGCAGCAGACAGTTGAGCTCTAGTAATGGAGCCAGAGAAGTCCAGGGCCAAAAGACACAATTCTACATGTGCATATTTTTTTTCTGAGATTTGAAAAAGCTGTACATACTTCTGCCTAATGCATGACAGTCACTGTGATACTGGGCGCACATCCACTAACATCATTGCCATAAATGAAAGAAGAAACCACCTTTAAACTTATGTTGTCATATCAACACCTGCTCCACCACTCTACACATGTCAATGTGAATAATGGTAAAGAAGCAGTGGGCCACTAGTCAAAATAACTTACAAAAGCACTTTTTTGTTAATGTGGTGGGTATAAGTATGATAGCTTGCTTTGAGGCGAGTCAGGCAACACATTGTTGTGTTTAGTAACAATGGCCTATTATGTATGAAGGTCTAGACAGGGGGCCAGATATACTGTAGTCAGCCTAATAAAGTCAATGATGATCACTATGAAAGCAAAACTATAAAATAAAGCACTCTCTATTGGCCGGTGATCCTGTTGACACGCAGCTGGAATAGGTTGTGAAAGCAGTCCTGCTGTGCTGTGTTCTTGTAGTTGGGAGAAAGCTGGTCGCTCCGTTGCTATCTGTGAAGAGTTGCAGCTCTGCCCTAACTACCCAAGGTGCTGCTGTTACTGTATGAGCTTAGCCGCAGATTTGGTGCTAGTGCTAAAGAAACGTTTAAAACATCAGTTTTTATGATTTGTGTCTGTGCTGGAAGGTGGTATCATTCTCCTGCTTTAACTGCTTTTCCCCTTCAAATGACATTCTAAAGTCATCTGCAACTTTGTTTGAGCATTTTAATGGCTACAGGTAGTGTAGTGCAGGGGTTCCCAACCTTATTTGTTCTAAGGACTGCCATATTCATTTAGAAAAAATCCAGGGCCTGGCTGCCAATCTTTAAGCCAAAATTGGAATATGCAGCATAGCATTTTGTACACATTTTAAAGATATGACTTATGGCTAAGTTTACAATTTTCGTTGTTGTTGTAGGCCTATATGCAGTAGGTGCAACAAAGGCAAAAACATTTGACACTTTACTTGCCTGCCTTTAGAAACATAGGAAATAGGGAATTTATTCCCAAGGTAAAGTGGGGGCTTCTCCCCCAGAAAAAGGGACGACAACATTGTGTCGCGCTGCCAGTAATGTCGGGTTGGCCATCACCCTTTCTTTTACCCGAACAGTCCGCAATGAAACAAGCCGTGGGGATTTGCAGGGTCGCGCTCTTCTCTGTACTATGGACGTATTACCTGCTACTTCACACCCCATCCTCACACTGTGTGCGCTATGCTGTCCATCAGATACATAGCCAGTGTCCAGAAACAATGAGCTGCCAAGCCATTACAAGGCTTTCGCTCTAAGAAACACATTTTGTTTTTAAAAAGGGGAGAGTGGGGTGAGATGTGCCACTTTTTACTCAAAGTGATTTTAAAGTGAGGCCTTGACAGTTATGTCTCCAACTCAAATATGTACATATATTTCAGGATGTTGTGCATCCCTGGCAATAAAAACTTTGGATCTGGAATAAACTGTTTAAGAAATATAGCTTTCGGAAAAAAAGTTGTCTTGTGGCACAACTTGCCCCCGGTGTGGTGTAAGTTGTGCCACAAGAGAGAATACCATGATTGTGCCATTGATATATATCTCATAAACTGTAATGCAAGACAAATCCATAAGACAATTACTTATTTAAGGTGTATTTAAAGTAAATAAAGTAAATATTTTACAAAGATTGAAGGTACATTTTCTTAAACAAGGCCTAGCAGATCTAGGTGGTTTTGCCTGCAAAAGCTCACAATGACAAAGTCACCATCTTTCTGGCCATCTGAACTCTTGTCAGTGGTGTTGTTAAGTGGAATGGAGATGTCAGTCTCTTCTGAGCTACTGTAGACCATCCCTTTCTTTTTGGTGACAAGCGTAAACAGCCATGCCACTGGCACAACTCTCAGAAATGTACTTTGCACTAGTTGCTCCGCTCTTGTAGAACCAACTGCCACCTGACAAATGTGAGGCCCCCTCCATTGCTGCCTTTAAACCTGCAGTGTGTATAATTTGGGGAATGTTTTCATAGCAGACTTGGTAAAAAGTAATTATAATATCCATAAATACGTTTAATTTAGTGTATAGTAGCTGATTTTTTTTTTTTTTTAATTGTTTTCCCTTAGAAAGGGTCTCAGATATCTCCATATTTCTCCATACTATGGACCAATGCATGGGCGCCGCAATGTTGGAAGTGTCATGGTTGGAATGTCATCAGGTGCATTGTTTAGAATTTAGAATTGTCCTTGAAGGCCACTGTAGCTTCTGTTATTATTCTAAAGGGGTGGGGTTACCCAGGGAGCGTTGCATTCTAGAACTTTGTAGAATTTTCTAGAACTTTCTTGATTATGTCATATTACACACTGCACCCAAAAGAAAAAACTAAAAGAAATAATTTTTGATGGAATAGGTTTGAAAAATAAAAACAAAACACATAAAAAAAGAAAAGAAAATGTCCATGGGCCGACACTGGTCCCAGGACCAGGGGTTGGGAATCGCTGGTGTAGTGCACACCACACACTCATTTTATAACACCTTAGAGCCCCTGAAATCAAGATGTTTGGCATGCACCGAGCTCACAGAGGTGATTGTGTGACTGAAGCTGCTTTTGAGCCAACATGAATGCCTTATACCGCCAAATAAATACGTTCTGCTGACCCTGATTGGCTCTTTAATTTGGGGAACATTTTCCCATCTGGTGCTGTGTTTTTCTCTTGCTGTACAGAGCTGTATGCCTTCAGTTTGACTGTCGGGATTCTAAACGGCTGCACATTTGTCTCCTGAAATGGCTTTATCTCTCCCCGAGCTCTCTATCCACCCACACAGTTACATTTATGCGCCTGTTGGCCGTCTTTGTCAAGTGAAAGGAATGTGTTATTTAAATGACCATTGCGTAAGTATTATCTATTTTAGCATGCAAAGTGGAAGCAGTATTTGCATTTTAAAGAACTATAATTTTATCAAGAGTACCCTTGAGCCTCCGGTTCATTTGCACTAAAACCATATGCTCTCGAGTAGTGCTTAACAAACTGGCATTTGAATAAATGCATTGGATATGCATAGCACACTGAATATTCATACGCTCACAGTCATTCAATAAACAAATCTTATCAGTGTGTAGCTTACACTGATTTTGAGGCACAATTCTTTAGTGACGTTACAATAACAGCCCATTAAGAATCCATCTGTGAAAGGTTTTATTGACGATATGGGAGGAAAATTATGATGAAAATGGTGTCCAAAGCCCTTCTCATTTCTGCATTGTGTCTTCGAATGTTTGTGTTGTTGATTCTATATAAAACATCTGGGTGCTTCTTTATCAAAGTATCGTCTGTGACACATTCATAAGCATAAGAATGCATACGATTATTTGCTCTCCCTCAGGCCATGTGAGCCCATTGAACATTAGCATGAGAATCTTTCTTTGGTTGAGTAAGCTCTTCACATGCAGCCATCCCTGCGTTCCGAATTGCATACTCCTTCTGTTTTCTATTCTACATACTACATCTACATTATACTACATTCGGGGCGGCAGTGGCGAAGTGGGTAGGGAGTTCGCCTCTGGTGTGCAGGGTCGGAGATTCGATCCCCCGTCTCCCCGCCACATGTCGAAGTGTCCCTGGGCAAGACACTGAACCCCGAATTGCTCCCGATAGTTAGCTTAGCACCTAGTGCTAAGCCTACCCTGCGTGTAGCTGCTGCTATCGGTGTATGAATGTGTGTGTGACTGGGTGAATGTGTACAAAAAACAATGTAAAGCGCTTTGAGTCTGTGATAAACGGAGATATAGCGCTATACAAGTCCATTACCATTTACCATTTACATCTGACGATAAAAGCCGATCTAGTTGGGATGCAGTAGGCATACTATTGGGAAATACTTTTACTTATTTATTTCATCATAACATTGTGCCTTGATCTTGCCTCTTACTTTTATATCCGTCACATCCCCGTTTGTTCATGTGGAGGCTCCGTTGATGTGACGTCACTTCAGGTTCGCACTGGATTGTGGGTCAGAATCGCCCAAACAGGATGCTGTTTTCGACACTAAAAATCTGGGCCAGATGTAGTAGACATCCGTGTCTTTCTAACCATCTTAAATCTAGTCACAAGAATCGGGATATCCTAAATCTTTTTTCTACCATACTAAATAGTAGAAAATATCGATTCGGAACGCAGGGCAAGTCTTACTTGGGCATCACATGACCAACAGTTAGAACACCAAAATGACCTCATAGCCAATGGCTGGTGCTGGAGAAGGTAGCACATCATAGCTGTCCCTTGAGTCTCCCAGAGTGTTGCATTATGGGCTAAACTTCATTTTTCATCATTCTTATCGACACACAGTATATTGAATAGCAGGAAGGTGGATTATTTTCTTTACGGAAGATTTAGATGAAATCTCGCAGCTCTCGTGGTCTGTGTAGTAAATACAGAAAGCCAGGATGTGATCGCTTTAACTTCGCTAAATGATTTAATTTTTTACTTGTTTGTGTGTGTATTTAACAAATAAGAAACAACATGTCTTTGAAGAGAGTGGTTCAGAGGTTGAGGTTAAGAGCAGATGGCTAAGGTGAGGTAAATATCATGGGGTTATAAGGACTAAGTGAAGATATACGTGAAACTACTACGACTACTAAAGGTTAGTTAGAGGAGCTTCAAGGCAAGGCAAGTTTATTTATACAGCACAATTGAGACACATGGCCATTCATTTACAGGGGCAACATATACATACACATTAGAAAAGCGAATGAATAGAAATAAAACATTTAAAAGTGAATGATTAGAAATAGAACATTTAATAAAAATAAAAATTACCAGTTAAAATCGAAACAGAAAAGTCTTCAGACTTGATTTAAAAGGCTTCCGGGTTACAGAGCATGGAGTAGGTGCGACCGCTTTCTAGCTCCCATTAACTATTTCAGACTTAACTGACTAAACCCTATTTTCATCTATTTTTTTCGTGCTTGTATTGCCGGTAACACTAACACTGATTCGGAAAAATGACTAAAGGAAAGAAAAACGCAAAAGAGATTCGGCAGAGTCTGATATGTCCTCGGACAGCGTTAGCATTGATGTTAGTGCTAGCTCAACGGCTTCCATTCCGGATTTGCTTGAGCAGCATAGAGCAGCCATAGCCGCTGAGTTCAAGTCATCGTTCGCAAGCATGGACACTAAGCTAGACAACATCCAGGCCGGGGTCTCAGGCCAGGGGAAACGTATAACCGATCTCGAGGAGAATGCAGAAGCTGTTTGCGGACGCCTGGAGCAACTTGAGGCTACGTGCTCCGCACTGCAGGAAGATAACAAGTCGCTGAAATCTAAACTATCGGATTTGGAAGGGAGAAGTAGGAGACAGAACGTTCGTATTGTGGGCTTACCAGAGTCACTTGAGGGCACACGCCCCACCGCCTTTTTCTCCGAGCTTCTCGTCGAGGTTTTTGGTAATCAAGCTCTCCCTTCTCCCCCGGAGTTGGACAGAGCTCATCGCACTTTGGCTATATGGTCTAGATGCAGCCGCTTCCACTTACCAGTGCAGCTCGGCCAAACATGCCAAGCACGCCCATATCTGCCAAGCACGCCCATATCGGCCAAGCACGCCTACAGCTTGTTGCTATGGTTGCTCTGCACTAAGCTGTGTGGCGTTCTTCCTGTTCCGTTCTGTTGGTTAATATCGCGCTAGCCAGCTAGCTGCTCTTGCTGCCGTCAATGTTGAGACCATTTCACCAGCAAAATGTTTAAAACAGGACATTATAGCACAGTTAAAAACAAGAGAATCAGCATCCGCTACATTAAACATGAATACTAAGTGCTCATAGTACAGGAGTTACGTCTCCAGCGAGAGTATGGATTATTACAATTTAGCTGGGACTGAAACAGACACCCCCCTGCTCTTCTATATCAGGTAAGTCAATTGTATTCGCCTACTTCGTTACCTAATGTTATGTTTGTGTTATTCAAAGGATTTTGTTGGTTAGAAAATAGCTTAACGTTACAGACCAAATAGCTTCTTTATAAGTCTTATCTGAATGATAATTAGTATATGATAAAAATGATTAACATGTGTTTGTTTGTATATTATTAAATTATGAGGTAACAGGTTAGGTGTTACTGTTAACATTATTTTGGTGGCAATGTATAATTTATTTGACTATGTTAATTAATGACTAACATGATTTTTATGTGATGTGTCTTTTGTGAATAGATTTGCAAGCTACGAACACCTGATGACATTTTGGAGCCTTGCATCAATAAAATGGTCTGGGTCTCCATAGCCAAATCAGCTGCCGAAAGAAATTAAGTTGTCACACCTGCACGTTCTTCAATGGTGCTTTGTTGGTAGTTACATACGTTATAATACATAAACAAGATGTCATTGTATTTGTGTAGACTTAAAGGCTAAACTAGCGACTCAGTCCCCTCAAATACATCAGTGTAATTAAGTGACTGTTTTTCTCTATTTTTAGGTGCACATGAACTTTGTACAACATTTTGTCAAAATCAATGAATATCTCCTCACAATATGCTACCTGTCCGTACTGTCTGAGCGCTGAAAAAATCTGATGTTGATACACAGCCTACATGCTGTGTTTTCGCACATCATTCTTTTTAGTTTTAGTTTTATGTTTCTGTGTACCTTGTGTTAATGTGTATGTTTTACTGTACTGCTGTGTGTCGGCCATGACCCTCTTGAAAAATACCTTTCAGTCAGAAGAAATGGATTAAGGGCAGTTATATTTGTTTGATTGCAATGAGCCTCATGAGAGACTCTGCTTCTGTTCCACATAGCGAGTGGGCTTTTTCAAAAAGCTCCAGCTCTTCCATACGTGCAGTAATCACAATTAAACAGTACTTGCTGGGTTGCCAAGGTGGTTGTCCGCAGGTTTGGGGGCTGCCTTTATTTAATATATTGTGTATTTTCTGATAACGAAGGTTTTTTTTGTCCCAGAGAGCCTGCAATTCATATCAAATCAAAGATGTCACTGACCAATGGGTCTGCCATATTCAGTGTCAAAAACTTCTTGTCTGTTTTTGCTACACTTTGCCTGCTGTGGAAATGGACCAATTAAAAGAAGCTTTAGTGTCAAAAAGGTTAATTTAGTCTAACTTGGTAAATTAACTTGTATGTTCATGTAAATAAACAGACTAGTATTCATTTGTTTGTACCTTGACATGTTTCGACTACTTCCTGCTGTCTTGTTCAGAAGCGTCAGCTGTTGCTATGACGTGCGTTGTGTCAGCTGATGTTAAAGACTGCAGGAAGTAGTCGAAACATGTCAAGGTACAAACAAATGAATACTAGTCTGTTTACATGAACATACAAGTTAAGCTTCAGTGTCAATTAACCGTAAACCCTTTGGGGTGGAAAAAGAGCGGAAGTGTGAGCCTTAACTTGGTCAGTGACATTTTTGATTTGATAGGATTCTCAGGCTCTCTGGGACAGAAAAAAAGTGTTATTTTAAACTAAGAAATATTAAATAAAAGGCAGCCCCCTGAACATACGGCCAACAACCTTGGCGACCCAAAAAGTACTTTTTTATTGTGATGATTGCATGTAGGGAAGAGCTGGAGCTGTTTGAAAATGTCCACTCAAGATTTTCAGATGAATGACTCTGAACGCAAGCAGATACTCTGATGAGGACATAGTGCCATGTGCATTTGATGATTTCCCACAAAGTGCAATGTTTCAACATATTTTTAAAACAAAACTCATTTTCATATCATTGTTGAGAAAATATATTCATAATTGTTTTGGCTGTAAATAAACTATTTGAATATTTTTGTCATTGAAGTCCATCATTTAAGAACCTGGGAAAGTGTCTGACTACACAACAACAAAAGCAGAACAGTCAAAACAATATTATATATAATAATATTTTTTTAAGATATTTTTTTTAAGATACTTAGACACTTTACAAAAAAAAGTGCATCACATAGCCTACAATCAGTATGGAAAAGCATATGAGATGTAATATTAATAATACTTATAAATATATAGCCTATATATAACATTATTATAATTTAATAATACTTCAGTCTCTTATCATATTATTAGCGACTGAAGGCTATTTACTTTTTATACAGTCACATGACAATTGCATAGAAAACCGACGTGATAATGTTAAGTCTAGCAGTAATCATAGGCCTACATGCTCACAGTTTCAATAAGCACTGCATAACATTTTGAATTGCACTACTCATAGACTTTAAAAGAGGGGTACTACAACTGCTAATAGGGATGCTAAAGGAACACTAGAGCAGAGAGGTGTATATCTCCTGCTCTGTCCGCAGCTGGGAGGGACTGCTGCGCGAGGACTCTGCCGCTTGTCAGTGCTCAGGGAAGGGGGAGAGGCAGGGGAAGCACCCGCTGATCGTTGATTAGAGTAAAGAGCGATACTTGAGCGAAAAAGTCACCAATAACACCAGAAAAAGTAGCTAGATTTGTCTCTGGTCGCTTTTTTGAAGAAAACGTCGCCAGAGGTGTCTGAAAAGTCGGTAAATATAGCGACAACATCGCTAAGCAACAATGGGACTGAGCTGCGGGCTTGAATTAGTTCTGTAGCGTTACGCATGCGCACGAGCTGTAGGCGTGCTTGGCCGATATGGGCGTGCTTGGCAGATATGGGCGTGCTTGGCATGTTTGGCCGAGCTGCACTGGTAAGTGGAAGCGGCTGCATCTAGACCCTTCTCCACTTTGGCACCCAAACCTGACCCACGTGAGAGACCACGTCCCGTCATCATCCGCTTCCACCGATACCAGACTAAAGACTTGATCATGAGAGAGGCACGTAAACAAGGCGAGCTGGAATACCACGGCCACAAGCTCCGGTTCTACGAGGATTACAGCGCGGAGGTCGTGAAGCAGCGGGCTGAATACAAGCGGGTCATGGCTGAGCTTTATCAGCGCGGTCTTCTTGGTGTTATTCTATCTTGTTTACATCTGCATGCAATGTGTGTTTTTATCATCCTTCTATGTTTGGTCTATTCATATCACTGTATTATCTTGTAGGTCACTGTCTACACACTTACCCTAATGATGTCTAATAACTCAGTAAACTCTATTAGGTTTCTGTCATGGAATGTCAAAGGCTTGGGTCATCCGATTAAAAGATCCAGAGTTTTGTCACACCTTAAACATTTAAAAACGGATATAGCTTTCATACAGGAGACGCACATGCGCAATACTGATCATGTCAGATTGCACAAATCTTGGGTAAGCCAGGTCTTCCACTCTACCTTTAACTCTAAGGCTAGGGGTGTGGCTATATTGATCCATAAGAGAACACAATTCATTCCCACTAGCTCAATCTCAGATCCCAATGGAAGGTATTTGATTGTAACAGGTACCATACAGCAGACACCTGTTTTACTGGTTAACGTGTACGCTCCCAACTTTGATGATGCTACCGATTACTTAGCAGCCTCCCAGCTTTAAATACGCATCGATTAATTTTGGTGGCGATTTAAAACTGCGTTATTAACCCCGAATTAGATCGCTCCAGCCCCAGACTAGCTCACCCCTCTTCCATGTCAAGGACATTTGCAGACTTTATGTTACAAAATGGATACGCTGATCCATGGAGGTTTCGTAAACCACATGCAAAAGAATTTTCATTTTTTTCACCGGTACATCGCTCCTATTCTAGAATTGATTATTTTTTTGTGGAGGCTAGTCTCCTTCCTAATGTGGTTTCCACTAAATATTTGGTGATAGTTATAAGCGACCACTCCCCTTTGGTTCTTGACATGCTATTAACATCTCATCCAAGACCCCGTCCTTTGTGGAGACTGGACTCTCTGCTTCTCTCTAACCAGGGTTTCTGTGATTATGTTTCCTCCTCTATTGATGAGTTTGTTTCTATTAACAAAGATGATTCTACCTCTTACTCTCTACTATGGGAGTCTCTAAAGGCATACCTTAGAGGTCAAATTATAGCTTACTCTGCCAATTTAACTAAATTGTATAAAGCTGATCGGACTCGACTCACGGACCTAATCCTTAATTTAGACCACCAATATGCCAGTAACCCTAGTCCTTCTTCTTGCGTATGTCTTTAAATCCTCAGCTCGGTTGTAGCAAGCCACTCCAGCGTCTCGTCATCCAGGTTCGTTAGGCCAGGGTCGCCATTTGGTGGCCGATGTTTGGGACAGCTGGTCAGGACGTGATCTACAGTCTGTAGGGGGTCTCCACATTCACAGTGGGCGCTGTCCGCGAGGCCCCATCGCTGCATTGACTCTCCGAAGCGTCCCACACCTGTCCTCAGGCGGTTGAGGGTTGTCCACTGCCTGCGGGGTAGGTGCTCGCCGGGGACGTCTGTGGGATCCTCAATGTAGCGGTGGAGTCTGGATGGTACTGCTGCTCTCCACTGTTCCGTCCATCTGGCCTTGACCCAGGAAGCTCTGCTGGTGTCAGCTGATGTAGTGCTGAGCAGTTCCTGGGCATGTATGTCAAATGGGCGGCGGGATTTGAGGCGCTTGCGCTGTGGTCTCTCCGTGATGGTCTTGTGGAGGAGGTGGGATTCACTCGTCAGTGCCTTCTGAGCAAGAGCCAGCATGGCTCCCTCCCGTCTGATCTCGGCTGGGGCGATTCCAGCTAGAACAGGTAGTTGGTGGGTTGGGGTGGCTCGTAGGCATCCGGAAACCGTACGTAGGGCTTCATTGAGGGAAGTGTCAAGCTTTTTTACGTGCGGACTGCGGCACCAGACTGGGGCACAGTACTCAGCAGCAGTGAAGACCAGGGCCTCGGTGGAGATGCGCAGTGTCCTCGTCGTGGCTCCCCATGTTGTACCGGCTAGTCGACGTATAAGTGCAGTACGGGCCGTGGTCTTTGCCTTGGCACTGTCCAGGTGTTGCTTGAATGACAGTGTTCTGTCAAGTTTTACGCCGAGGTACGTAGGGGAGGCTTGAGACTGTAGCCGGGTGCCGTCAGACATGACGTTGATCTGGCGTGACGCTTCCCTGTTGTTAAGATGGAACATTGTGGACACAGTCTTGTCCACACTGAGTTTGAGGCGCCAGTCCTGAACTGTACTGTATAAGGAGCGCTTGGGTCTGCAGGCCGAGTTTGATTTGCTTACCATTAGGCAGGCCGAACATATGCTTTTGCAATCTCGCAGTAATTACTATGAACATGGCGATAAGGGTGGTCGTTTGCTCGCCCATCAGCTAAAGCGCCAAGCTTCCTCACGTCTCATTACTCAAATTAAGGACCCATTCGGTGCTCTCCTGTCTGCCCCTTCCGATATTAATGCAACATTCAAAACATTTTATTCAGCTCTTTACCAATCGGACTCCCAATCCGACAACACCACCATGGACCGTTTTTTTAATAATCTCAATGTACCCACTATTGACCCTGCAATTGGACACAACCTAGATTCGCCATTGGTGCTACAGGAAATAGTTGATGCAATAAACTCAATGCAAAGTAACAAAGCCCCTAGCCCTGATGGCTATCCCACCGAGTTTTTTAAGAAATGTAGTAGCAAACTAGCCCCACTTCTTCTAGCTGTATATAGTGAGTCAATCGAACAGGGTACTCTACCACCTACCCTGACCCAGGCATCAATCTCTCTCCTACTAAAGAAGGATAAAGACCCTACATGTTGCGGGTCCTACAGGCCTTTATCTCTCCTCAATGTTGATGTCAAGGTCTTAGCGAAGGTCCTAGCAACTCGTCTCGAGGCAGTTATGCCGGATATCGTCTCAAAGGAGCAGACAGGATTCATTAAAGGGCGTCATTCTTTCTTCAACATCAGAACATTAATGAACATAATTTATTCGACCCCAAACTCTAAAAGTCCTGAAGTTGTGATATCACTGGATGCCAAAAAGGCCTTTGATCGAGTAGAATGTCAGTATCTATTTACTGATCTTAAAAAAATGTGGTTTTGGTGACCGCTTTAGCTCATGGATTTGTCTTCTATACACTGACCCCCAGGCAAGTGTTTGCACTGGGGACGCCCGGTCTGATTATTTTCCACTATCACACGGGACCCGAAAGGGCTGCCCCTTAAAGGGGTAGTTCAGGATTTTGGACATAGGGCCTGATTCCCAAGTTAGCCTTGGTGTTCTTTATCAGTGGAGACAGTTTAACACATTTAATTCAGTCCTTCTAGTTGCAGAGTGCGCTCGTGCTAGGCTAACGCACGGCATCGGGGAACGACTAGCCTGCTACTAAAACAGTCTTACCCACTCCACAGTACACCCGAGGCTAATCAATTATAACACCAGACTATCGATGTAAATGTCTGTGTTGATAGAATAATTTTAGAAATAACACTAACCTCGCATATTGCATTTTGAGGGACTTGCTGTGTCTCAGCAGCAGTGTTTATTCCTGCTAGGCAGCGGCGGACTAATACCTAGGTTACCGGATCTATAATAGTTTGTTTACCTGCTGCGGTCATAGCTACAGACGCAGAGTACAGCGCACGAAGGAATTTTATTAGCCTATTCAATAAACAAGATATGGCCACGTTTGGAGGACTTAGCGATGCGTCGCTTTTGAAGACGATTATGAGGAATTTGTTGTATCCACATTCCCCCCTCTGACCTCCAGCAGTTGAATTTGCCATTTAATATTAGCCGCTCAGGGTTTAAATATTTAGGGATCAATATCACTTCGTCCATCTCAGCTCTATTGGCTGCAAATTTCACTCCCCTACTTAAAGCTGCAGTTGAGAGTTTCAGCGGTTGGGATCCCAACGGCTGTTTTCCCAACGCTCTACCTGCTGTAACTCCTCCCTCCGAACGACAGCTATGCGCGTTCATGTGAATTCAGTTACATTGACAGGAGACAAACACCATGTCCGATTCCGAGGTGATTAAACATTAGTAATGATAACTACATACGTACATATTGAGCATACATTTTAATCACAGACATACCATGTATGTTAGCTTAAAATCATTGTAAGTGTGCTGGTAGGCCTAACAAAAGTAGCTGTAACAGCCAGGCAAGATAGCAAACTAATTGTAACAGAGCGGAGAGGTGTGTGTGTATCTCCTACTATCTATGCTCCTGCTCTGACCGCAGCTGGGAGGGGCTGCACGGGGCTGCACGGGGCTGCTGCGCGAGGAGCGGGCTGCCTGTCTGTGCTCCTGCTGCTCGTTGAGAAGAGGTGATACTTGCTTTGGCGAAAAAAGTCACCAATAACACCAGAAAAAAAAGCTAGATTTGTCGCTTGTCGCTGTTTCGAAAAAAAGTCGCCAGGGGGGCTGAAAAGTCACTAAATATAGCGACAAAATCGCTTTGGGTTGGCAACACTGAGCACAGGACGAGGGCTATAGGGCCAGCGGACGTCCTGCTGCTAGCGGCAGGCAGCCTAGGGGCAGAGGAAGGGGACGAGGTCGCGGTCGGAGAGGTCTTGACGTGATAGGGCAAGAAGACATGGCCGGTGTACTTTTTTTCGAGCTCTCTCCGTCTCCCTTTCAGCAGTTAACTTTTCAACATTCGTCTTTCCTCGTTTTTTTGCTGTCTTAACGGTGTTAGTTGTCGGTATCCTGGGAATGGTAAATTGAGGGTTCGTTTGTGAAGACATTGCTACTCGCTGTCCGCCGTAGTAGCCTAGTACCAAACACTAGGCTAGTGTCAGACTGCTAGGGTCGTGAACGCTCACGCAACTGACGCATCAACGTCGTTGCCAAGGTCCCACAGCCAATAAGAACGGAGAATCTGACCTCGCTCTGATAGGTCAAAATTAACATGAGCGGTGGCAGAGGCAGGGGGGAGCAAAGTGATAAAAAAATATTTTCAGACCACTTCACCTACATATAGCTGAATGGCTATTATGACAGTTTTGCCAAATATTACAGTAAAAAAAAACTCTCAACTGCAGCTTTAACCAGACTAAATCTGACTTTCAGAGATGGGGTAACCTCCCTCTGACGCTGACAGGCAGAATTAATTCTGTGAAAATGACAATTTTACCCCGATTTCTTTACTTATTCCAATCCATTTCAATATCTTTACCAAAATCCTTCTTTCAATCATTGAATAAGCTTATTACATCATTCATCTGGGCAGGAAAACACCCAAGAATTAATAGGAACGTACTAGAAATGAGTAAATTTGGAGGGGGCCTTGCCCTGCCAAACTTTATGTACTACTACTGGTCAGCTAATATTCAAAAGCTGTTGTTTAGGTTCCATGCTGTTAACACCTCTTGGGGGTCCATTGAATCAAAGTCTTGTTTGTCATCATCTCTCTCGGCGTTGTTGTGTTCCCCTCTTCCAACTGTCCCGTCCATGCACACCAAAAACCCAATTGTGTTGGCTTCCCTTAAGATCTGGTATCAGTTCCGGCGTCATTTCAAATTCTCATCCCCGTCTACACTTGCTCCCATAGTTGGTAACCACCTATTCCCCCCTGCTTTAGATGCATCATTCTTTCTGTGGAAAGCAAAAGGCATTAATTCCCTCTTGGATTTATATGAAAGTGGAGTTTTTTCCAGCTTTACAGATCTGGTTAAAAAATGTGGTTTGCCACATTCACATTTCTTTCGTTACTTACAAATAAGACACTTCATTTGCACGCAGTATCCCTCGTTTCCCTCTCACACCCCCGCTTTGCCCTGGGATGAATTACTTAAATTAGGTCCCGATCAGAAGGCTCTTATATCCAGGGTATATAGCGGTCTTATGTCGCTCAATAACACACCTGTGCTCAAAGCTAAGGTTGCATGGGAGAGAGAATTAAATGTTGATTTCACAGATGTCTGGTGGGTTAAGGCAATCGACAGAATGAGCTCAACATCATCCTGTGCTCGTCTAGGGCTCATACAGTTTAAGGTATTTCATAGGATCCATTTTTCTAAAGCCAAATTGGCAGAAATATACCCTGACGTAGACAATAGTTGCAACGGTGTGGCTTTGCCCCGGCTGACCATAGTCATATGTTTTTTCTCTGCCCAAGACTGAACAATTTTTGGTGTTCTGTCTTCAAAACATTATCTGACGTCTTGCAGCTAAATCTTCAACCATGTCCTTATAGCCATTTTTGGGGTCCCCTTGGTGCCTTCTACTTATTCGAGTGCGCAAGCAGACGTTATTGCTTTCTCCTCTCTTCTAGCTCGGAGAAGAATACTTTTTGTGTGGAAATCTCCAAAGCCTCCCCTCTCATCTTCATGGTTGAATGATGTTATGTTCTTTGTTAAGGTAGAAAAAATTAAATATTCCCTGAGAGGCTCTCTGTACAAATTTGATCATAGGTGGCGCCCCTTCATTTCTCATTTTAATAAACTTAAGTTGCTTCCCAATGATTAGATTCTTATTTATTTTTTTATTTCGTTTTTTTTTTTTGGTTTTGGTTTTTCCCCCTTAGAAAGGATCTCTTACAGTATGTCTCCATATTTTTCTCCATATCATGTGTCACAGCCTATGCGCCCCCTTGTTTGAGGCGTCATGGTTGGAATGTCTTCAGGTGCATTGTTTGGAATTTGGAATTGTCCTTGTCCTTGGGGGGACACTGTGTAACATTTTAAGTAATTTATTAGCTAAAATCAATATCCTCATTCATAAATATGTCCTCATTGGTGTAAAATCACCTCTGCCAATTATCTGAATTATCCTCCTGAGCGGAGAATTACAAATATTAATATACATTTTGTACATTGAGCAGGCAGGTTTAAGGGCCACTGTACTTCCGTCGTTGTCTGTGTGGGGTGGGGTTGCCCAGGGAGTGTTGCATTCTAGAACTTTCTTGATGATGTCATATTACACACTGCATGTAGTTGTCTCTTTTGTAACTGTTTTTAGGGTTTTTTTTTTTTGTCATCTTTCCAAGGATTGTTTGGGGTGCGGGGTGGGTGGGTTCTAAATGTTTTGTATGTTTGTTAAAAAGAAAAATTTCAATAAAAATCGTTTATGAAAAAAAAAAAGACTTGATCTAAAAGAGCTGAGAGTTGCAGCAGACCTCAAGTTTTCTGGGGTTTTGTTCCAGAGATTTGGTGCATAAAAACTAAAAGCTGCTTCTCCTTGTTTAGTCCTAACTCTGGGGACTGTAAGGTGCCACTCACACTAGGGCCGCGGCCCCGTGCCCGAGATCATTTGCATACTAAAGTTTAGAACGTTTGGGTAGTGTGACCACGCCATCCGTATTCCAGCACGGAACAGCCCATTGGCCACGGCACACTTGGAGAGGTCTGCTGTGGCCAAAGTACAGATGCTAATGAGATGACACGCGCACAAGCAAGCGCACAGGCGGCGTTCCTGACGTGAGTTTATTAAGGATGCATAGTCCGTTAACGTCTGCTGCCTTACTAGTCGGCACCAGAATTGCCCACCACTTGGACTTGTAGCTACATAAATGTGTGAGAATAAACGTGTGTGTAGGCCTAGGTGTGGGCTAATAAAAGAGGGAGAGAGCTAAATAGGTGAGCGCAGAAAGCAAAGAAAAAAGGTTTTCTGTTTACTCGTTCGTCAGATGATTTTTTTCTTTTTCCTCCCATCAGCTGTCATAATACTGCCTTTACGCATGGCGGTGGAGACGAACCCAAAACAACACACAACGGGCTCCAAGGCCCGGTGATAAGGAAACAGTAGCCTACACTAAGGTTTAACAAGAAACTTTATAAAGACACTTAAAAAAACGATATCTGCCCATACAAAAAGTTCTGACTTGGATTACTTGATGTAGCGATCGATGTGTATAAAACCATCCGGTACGTATGGTCTGATGACGGGCCGTTATATTAATAATAAACAGCGTGCTGCACAAATATGAGACTGTCCACCGCGACCTATTACGTCAAGGCTACATTTTAAAAAAAAACAATAGCTTAAGGATTCTCGTTGCTCTAATGTGGAAGTGGAATATATGGAATCGTGCTCAATCTTCCTGCAGCATGGAACAGGTAAACTTGCCTAGTGTGAGTGCGCCCTAAGTAGACCTGTCCCAGACGACCTAAGGGCTCTGGACGGTTCATAACGTATCAGCAGATTAGTAATGTATTTTGGCCCTAGACCATTTAGGGCTTCACCATCATTGTTAAAAAATAAACCAAGAGGTTAAGGTTATGGAAATGTTTTGTTGTTTACTGTTTCCTATTTAAACACCATCAAAATGACTAGACCAGCAAGAGACTTTTGTCAGTGGAAAATAAACACATGTTGGCACTGGCTAATTTGACTTTGTGCTGTTGTTCTTTTTGCAAGGATGTGCTCTGTTTTTCATCTTATCTCCCATTCCACTTTGCAGATGGACCTTACACTGATCCAGATGTAAACCTAATGCCATGACATACAGTTAATGGTGTTCATGAGCAGTAATTGCCTCCAGTTCCACAGTTTCAGGGGAGGCTATAATGCTCCTAGTAAGAGAAGACTGTGTGTGTGTGTGTGTGTGTGTGTGTGTGTGTGTGTGTGTGTGTGTGTGTGTGTGTGTTTGGTAAGTGCATAGAGAGTAGGTGGGAGGTTGGGGGTAGCAGTGCCTTTTAGCCTTGCTTTCCCACGTACAAATGTAGCCTACGGTTATGCCTGCAGTGTTCAGAAATGGGAAGTTGGAATACTGCTCCACATGCCAAGAATTTCGAAAAAAAAGAATAACAGTAAGCAAGAGAAATAGAAAGAAAAGAGAAAAAGAGCTCCACTCCCTCACCCACTCCACAGCATAGATATCGGATGTATTGCTGAGGAGCTGATTCCAGCACCATGCTAAGAATAACTCTTAAAACACATCCTTTTATTTTGCTTTTGGCCCTCTCAAACCTTTTTCCCAGAATGTTCCACTTCTGAGAACTGAGCTTTTAAAAACACTGGATTGCTGATCTTCTTCACATATATTATCGTTGGCCAAATCGATAGCTTTGCACTCCCCTGACAGAGCACTTCTTACCTCTTTATCCGCCAAAACCAACCAGGTTCTAGTTCTGGATTGGGGCTAGTGCCGGTTCGCATTTGGTTCAACTTGCAAACCTATTTAAAAAAACGGTTTGTTTTTCCAAAGGCTAGAGAGACACTGAATGATATCACTGTATATGCCTGAATATGTCTCTACTCTATAGCTCATGCTAGCGCTTACGTCATGCTCAACAACAAAAACAGTGGCTGATACATGGTACTATAACAAGTGTTGCTCTAGACCAGCAAAGAGTGACTGCAGCTCCCCTGGCCGAGACACCATTCTTTGAACTGGTTCAGGAATGGGCACCGTCTAGGAACCAGCCCTGAAACTGCCCAGGGAGAATATCGTCAGCTCCATGGTACATTACTCCCTCATTAAAAGCCTTATTAAAAAGACCACAAAAGCAATATACAACCATATCATGCTAATTAAGTGTAGATAATACACTGCTGAGCTATTAGCAGCTATAGCACAAGTGCTAATATACAAAAATGGTAGGCTTTCTTGAACTTAAAGTTGGGGTGGAGGATTTGGGGAGAAAATGGCAGTTGGGATAGAGATTCGAATCTAAATACCTCAACCGCTCCACTTGTTCTCTTTGGTCCCTCCCCTATGGTCCCTCCCTGACACGCTCTACACCAACACAGTCGTACCAAAGTGAATGGACAGTCCCAACAACCAATAAGAACAGAGAATCGGAGCCTCGCTCTGATTGGTCAAAGTGTACAGCTCATGTTAACTTTGACCAATCAAAAAAAAATGTATTTAAGGATAAGCCCCTTGAGATGTATAATCTCGTTTTCGAGGGGTCCTCAAAAAAAAAAAAAAAACATACAATACAAATACAATACACAAAACAAACTATTCAAAACAAACACACACAGTACATACACAGGCTCTCACAATTCTCCAAAAATAGAAATAAATAAATAAACAATAACAAAAACAAATAAATATGTGCATTCAAAAACAAGAGCAAGGTGATTTAAGATAAATAAGCAAATAAATCTTGAAGCTTTGTAAAGAAGTGATTGATCTAAGTGAAAAAGGCCAATTCTTCCAGTTCGAAGGTGCTTTAAACTTAAATGCTCGTCTCCCAACTTCTTTAAAAATTCTAGGGACAACAAAAAAAGGTTGTTGAATGTGTCTGAATATGATGAAGTAAATGGAACTAGATGCTGCTTGAGATAAACAGGATAATCAAAATGAATGCATTTAAAAGACAAAAAGCAACCAATGAAAATGTCTCCTAAAGTCAGGCGGAAGCCACTTGAGTCGATCATACATAAAACAACGATGTGTTTGATAAGGACACCTCAGAACAAATCTACAAATATAATTATAAGCTACATTTAAAGGCTGTAGATGTGTATCTGCGGTATTCTGATAAATAACATCACCGTAAACAATAATGGCAAATAATAACTGTTGAACAATATATTTTCTGACTTTAAGTGTGAAACAATTACTATATAATGTTCTAAGCTTGAAATTTACTTGATTTCTAATAAAATCAATATGAGGCCTAAAAGAAAATTCTGAATCTATCCAAAGTCCCAAGTATTTAAATTTGTCAACTTTTACAAGAGGAGACCCATCAATAAAGGTAAGGGCCAACTCGTTGGGTGAGCGGTTATAGGTAGAGCAAAACAACATACAACAAGATTTCTGCTTGTTTAACACCAGATTGTTATTAGATAACCATTTCTGAACCAAATTAAATTCGACTTGCAAGCATTCTTGTATTTTAGCTCTATCAGAGTCCGAAGTGTAAATCACAGTATCATCTGCATGTAACTGAAGAGAACAAGAAGAGCAAAAATTTGAAAGATCATTAATAAAAATAGCAAACAGCAACGGTCCTAAAATGGATCCTTGTGGAACACCCTTTTCAACAACCAAATAATCTGATACATTGTTATGAAAAGAAACACACTGACGACGATTATGAAGATATGCGTTGAACCAGAATAATGCCTGTTGGCTAAGACCAATACCATACAGCTTATCAAGCAAAAAATAATGGTCAACCAAATCAAAAGTCTTAGTTTAGTCAATAAATATTGCACCCATCAAATGACCTATATCTAAAGTAGAAAATACATCATTTGAAAATTTGACAAGAGCAGTTGTAGTGGAAAAATTAGAACGAAAGCCAGACTGAAAAGGTGATAAAATATTAAACCTATTGATGAATTGTGACAATTGAAAAAAAATAAGCTTCTCAAAAAGATTAGCTGTAGTACAAATAATAGAGATTGGTCTATAGTTGAACAGCGGCGTAATTTTTCCACATTTCCATACGGAAGGGAATTCGCAAGTAGAAAGGGACAAATTAAATAAATCAGTAAGGGGGAAAATAAGCACATGAGCAGCTAATTTTATTAACTTGGCCTCTAAGCCATCAGCACCAGCAGAACAGCTAGTCTTGAGGCCCGAAATAACTTCAGTTGGTAGGATAGGTCTAAAACAAAAGGAACCACTAAGCGGATTGCTAACATGATAATTTAAATCAGGCAAATCAAAAGAGTAAGAATTACTAACAGAGGAGAAATGATTAATAAAAAGATTTGAAATAATAAAAGGGTCATGAACAATTTCCCCATTAACACGGATCTGTGCAGCAGAGGTCTTACTAGAACTGGTAATATTTTTCATCAGAAATCATATACCCCAGCTTTAAGCTATCTTTGACTTGCAAAGGACGGGAGGTTACCGCAGAACCAGAATCAGCACTGAATGGCAGGGCTAGTTAATGGTCAGGCACTTCCCTATTGTAATGAAATGTTTTAACAGTGGTGCATTTACTTGCTGATTTAAATCATGAAGTACATTAACTGGCGTTCTATGTCTCTATTAGAGCACACGGTTTACATATATACTGTGTTCACCTATTCGTTAATCTGACGGCATTCAATTCAGACTTGTGCTGAGTTGAAATGACACATGCATTTTAGTAGGTCCTCCAACCTACTGTATGGATGGCTATTGTGACTGACATTCTACATTTGCATGAAATAGTTGTGAAGGGTTGCCTGTCTGAAAGCATCTGAGAACACTAGAAGCCTGGATGAAGCCTGTCTGACTCAAGAGCATTTCTGAGTGTGTCCACATTAATGTGAAATGGCCAATGTGAGACACAGTGTGTGTTTCTCCTCTCCCCCTGACAGCAGCATGCTGACACACAGCAGGCGTTCAGTGTCTTAGTCACTGACTGTGCTCTACACATACTGGCACATTTCAACACACACACACACACACACACACACACACACACACACACACACACACACGTAAATAAACAATACATAATTAATATTGCAAGCAGCAATAGTGTGCATGATCTGGTGTTAATTTTAGCTGTACAGTCATCACATCACATCAAATCCTATTACTGTAGACACAAGACAATGAGTTGTCTTTGGCAGTTAATAATTTCCCTTAAAATGTGTGTCCTTCTCCTTTCCTTACGTCTGACATACAGTACATACATACAAAGGGGCAGTTTAAAAGGCACAATTTTAACCATATTTCGCAAAAGTATTTCCACGATTGGGGCGCCCTTAGCTCAGTTGGTAGGGCGTCCCCCCCCAGGGCTGGGCCCAGCAGCAGACCCGGGTTCGATTCCCGCCCGCGGTCGTTCTCTGCGTGTCACACCCCCTTCTGCCCTATTTCACCTCTGTCTCTCTGCACTATCAATAAAGCATACAAATGCCCAAAAAATATCTTTAAAAAAAAAAGTATTTCCACGATTGGCCGTTCTTTTAAGGCCAGGACACACCAGTCCGACTTTTTCTGACTTGTTCCGACTACGCAAAAAATGTAGTCGGCTGTTTCAGGAAGCTCCAGTCATCCCGTCGCGGCCAGAGAACACACCAAACTGACTGCTGACTTTCCGTACGCTCTGTTGCTTGAGCGGGACATAATGTCTCCATAACAACAGGCGGCGCTAATCTGTATTGTGGCCCGAAAAAATACGAAAGCCGGAAATGATGGGACAGCTCTCTAGAGCATAAACATAGATAGAAATACGTATTTATATTTATGGACCATAAGAGCACAATTTTTAGCAGAGAGTGTCGAGCATGGTGTCGAGCAGTCAACAAGGGTTGATGCATGTGAGTACTCTCAAAACGAAACGAACAAACACATTAAAACGATGGCTAGCTGCTGTTAGCTGTTTGTGCTACCCGCCTCACTTCCGGGCTTCACTGATTCGCTAGCCCTCTACCAATCAAATTGCTCCAAATGAAAGACGGTCGGCCGCCGATTGAACATGTTCAATCGGCTCAAAACAAGCCCGACGACCTCTACGTCGGCCGACGTCACGGCACACACCAAACAGATTCGTGTCCCGACCCCCTACCGACACTACGACGGCGATTATCTGGCCGGTGTGTCCTGGCCTTTACACGACAGCAGCGTTTTTAAAAACGAAAACTTTTGAAACTAGGGTTGCGTTCCGAATCGCATACTCTTTCTTTTTTCTATTCTACACTATTCTATTCTAGTTCCGCACTAGGCCCTGGCAGCACATCACCCTCACATCTCCACGGGCTCCACATTAAATCCTGCTCACCTACAAGTCCCTCCATGCCCTTGACCCCCCAATACCTAACTGACTTCCTCCACCCCATCCAGGAAGCTGCGGTCCTCAGACACGGGTCTGCTCCCCCCCACACTCTGGAACTCTCTCCCCACAGATATTTGTTTTTTTCATTAATCTTCACCTTACATAAAAGGGAGCAGAAAACAAATTCAATCAATCAAAATGGTTTACTACATTGCATAATTGTTGTATGTCAGCAGGTTTCGCAGCTGAACTGGTGCTGAGACCAGAGCACAGGTTTTCCCTGGTCAGTTGTCCATATCATGTTGTGGTTGTGGTGGACCTGGGTCTTCTGGCACACTGTCCTCCTCCATGGTTCCGCCTACCGATATACAGATGTCATGGAGGAAGACACAGGGTAGGACAACCAGCTCCCACCTCCACAGCTTTAAATAGGGTTGCCGTCCATCTTGCCTTCATGACCCCAAAGGCCTGTTCGTTCACACAGCGAGTGCAAGCATGATGCCTGCTGAAGCGCTCTTGGGTTCTTTTTTTAACCTTTATTTATACAGGTATATCCCATTGAGACCTAAGACTCTTTTGCAAGGGAGACCTGTTTTCATTCCCCACGTTACGATTCATACACAGATATCAGGGTAACTATCGACATTCACACGAGGCAAGGTGGGTGAAGTGTCTTTCCCAAGGACATAACAACTACAGTATGACACAGGTGGCAGGGCGGGGATCAAACCTCCAACCCTTTGATCATCGGCCAACCCGCTCTACCAACTGAGCCACAGTCGCCCCGGGTTCTATCCCTAAGGGGACTGCCTGAGTGTGATGGGACAATTAAGGCTTGGGTAACCTTCATCCCCTAAAATAAGCCTTGTTCGAGATGTCGCCGTCTTGCTAAGACCTGCGCAATTATGACGCTCGGCTTGCTGAGCGCACAGCATTTTTGCAGCATTTTTGTTGTGCGCTCAGCAAGACGCGCGTCATAGTTGCGCAGGTCTTGCTCAGACCTGGGCAAGTCGAACGAGGCTATAAATTCGGATGTGACACCCATCAATTGCTCCAACAGCTTTTTTTTGCTGAAAGCACCATTTTGTGTCTAAAAGAGCCCTGATCTACAATGTAATGGAGTTTTGGGGGAAAGGTGACCTTGTGTTTGCGTTTTCGAATTTCTTCTGCAATTCTGTGTATGATGAAATGTGGATTTTGGCACATCAAATATTTGAGCTGTGACCTTATGTGATGATACCTCATGTGCCAGCCAGTAAAAAAATAAAATTAAATGTCTTAATGGTATCCTCCAGCCGGGATCTTGCTGCAGGTGGGAAATATTGAGCAGAAAAATGAAAGGCTGCTCTGGACATTTGGAATGTGGACTTGATGTCTTTTCTTTCATCCAGAAATACCCTGATGACTGGTGTGTTGGTGTTCAGGGTGGTGTTATGATGAGTCATTTAAAAATTACTGGCTGAAAATAATTAGAAAATGTTAAGTAGGCCCAATGACAAAAACTTAACAATCATCTACCATGAAGAACTAACAAAAGTTGTGAAGGGTACCAAAATAAGTGAAACCGTGCCGAAACAGTGCCCCCCTAATTGTGGGGTACCAAGCCGTCCAGAAGGGTCCGAAGAGGATGGAGCTACTAACTGCAGTCGGTTGTTTGGTCGACAGAACCGTCTTTCCCTTCAGAGAAATAAACCGCCGTGTGTAATCTCCTCGGCAAGAGTGAGAGACAAATAAAGTCGAGCAGTGCTGTGTGTGTGGTGTTTTTCCTCTTGATTTAAAGGAATACTTCCCCCATATTGAACCTGCGTTCTATCATTATAAAATGACTATTTATATGTAAGGAAAGAGGTTTGTCTTGACTCACTCTTCACATGGCCCAGCTTTCCTGATATCCACACCCCACATTTTACATAGCAATCTGGGGAATGACGCGTTTCGCGTCATTCCCCAGATCGCTATGTTGGGCCCGAAGACTACAGACCCTCTAATTCCGCACATTTGTATGCCAACCAATAAGGAATGAGGGAGGCGGGACCTCCCTCACGAGATGTAAACAGAAGGTCCGCCATGTTTCTTCCCCGCTAAGCGAGAAGCCGAAACACCGATCACGGCAGAAGGAAATTTTCCATTAGAAAAACCTGAAGGGGATTCTTTATGTTTACTGCAGTGAACGGACATTCGTGTCTACCTGTATACACCGGATATAGCGAGGAAGAGAGGTGATAGTCGTAAGGAGGAAGAGGAGACGCTAGCTGTAGCTACACTAGCAGCTGCTCCATGCTGTGGCCGAGGAGCCCCGCCGCTGTGCCTGCGTGTTCGCGGCGTTCACTGTTAGAAACTTCACCGTAGCTTTGCTCCACATATGGAAAGAGGGACCGTGGAGACATATGTCGGTATTGAGAAGTTGAACTGGAGGCGCCAGCCACAGCCCGCGGGGAGAGACGGACGTCGACCACAACACAGTAAGTTTTTATTTTTACTCTTTCATCACCACCACACATCTTGCGTTTGCCTTTCTTTTTTTCCCCGGCACTTGTGTTAGCAGATCAGAGCAGCTACACAGCGCTTTATTAATGGGAATTATCAGAGACAAACTCATGTAGCAACAGGCTGCAGCAGTGAGACACTGACTGTGTGGGGGAAACAAAAACTGCGAGCTAGTCTAGATGCAGTGCACATACGCGTGTGACCCGGGCGTAAACACGGCACAAGTGTTATCTTATTACAGTTTTGAATCCTGTTCTAAAATGTCTTATTGGCACTATGTTTGGTAACATGGGCAGCAAAACTAACGTGACGTAACCTTGCAGTTCTTTTTCATGTAAGCTACTGCAGGCTAAAATTAACTTGCCTTACTAATGTTTTGCTCAATGTTTTATAGACAATATCGCCGATTCATGCCATTTCCTGGCGTGAATCCTGCAAAGAGAGAGACCCAGGACCGTGGCTATCAAGAGACAAGAGCAGCTGTGACCAGAATGACCGGAGCCAACACATTACACATTTTATTTTGATAAATAGTTGTTCATATTTTTGCGATTAAAACTTTGAATTCAAGTTGGTTGATGTGGTTTGTCTACTAACCAGAGTTCTGTTCAACTCGAGTACTATTAGAGAAATACTCATTTCTACTGGGGTAAAAGGTTGAGGACAATCTTCAGATGCTGAGCTACTGCATTCAATAACTAAGCAAATGTGTAGTGTTGATAGCTTGCAGGACTGTTTACATTGACCATATTACTTGTGGATGGTCTCGTTTCAATCATGACAATCTAAGCTTTCTAACGGTGTATGGCATGACTATATTCATTGAAAATAATAAGCCGATTAATGTGTGTAGTGTGACAATAGCTTGCCGGACTGTTTACATTGAAAGCTAACGAGTTAACCGCTAACACTATTATTGCTGTGAGCAATCATATTACTTGTGGATGGTCTCGTTTTAATCAAAAGGTTGAGGACAAACTTCATGCTGAGCTACTGTATTCAATAAATAAGCAAAAAAAATTATGCTATCAATATAGAAACGTTTGCTTACTTCATTGTAATATATTCGATAGCTTAGTTATTTTTCTGGTTTATCTGAGTTTTTTCCTGTGATTGTGTCAGTATGCTGGACCTACCTTGCATCCTTGTGATTTTATAACATATTTTACCTCATAAATTGTAGATTAAAAACAATATGACATACAGTAATCTGTGCATCAAAATCAGTAACTATTGTTCAGCCTACAACCAACAAGTCTGTCTGGTGAATATGGTGTAGACAGGAGTCCAAGGTAAGATGCAACAACATAAGATATTTTATTGTTTACAAAGCAAAATCTTATGACATCATGCTCAATGCTATAGAAACCAGGTAACACACAATGAGACACTTCTTAAAAGTAAAATGTCCAATATACGAACATGATAAAGATAAGATATAAAGGATGAGCTACAAACAAAATATTTACAATAGGTCTAAAGGTGTGAGGACATAGTATTAGCAGAGCCTAGATGGGATGCTGCTGAGGTAGGGGTCTGATATCCTCTCTGTGAAGCTCACTGCAGCCTCCTTGGTGTGGGCACTGGTTGCAGTTGAGTGGGAGACAGTAGACATCGGATTCTGAAATCACCATAAAATATGACAGTTAAGCCCCTATCTCACTAGGCTGCGACTGTTTGCGACAAGTTGGAGACTTCATTCGCAAACGAGTCTCTAAACTGTCTCCAAACGTTCGCGGAGGTCTCAATTTCCTCGCATGAGTCGCAGAGCCGCGCAGTCCTGTTGCATGAATTTTGAACATGTTCAAAAAAAGTGTGCGACAAATCTGTCTCAAAACAGTCTCAGAGTGGTCGCAGGTGTCTCCAACGCGTTGCAAACCCTTCTCAATTTAGTTTCCGCAAGTCAGAAAGTGCGAGAAATGTGAGACAACTTTGCGAGGGGTTGGCGACTTATGAAACTAAATTGCGACTGATTTGAGACAAAAATGAGACGGTCGCGAGACATAAATGCGACCTCCTGGCAAGTGTTGGCCAGGACATTCGCAAACGTGTCGTGAGGAACCAACTCGGTGAGACTGCAAGTGAAAATTGTCGCTAATTTGCACATTTGGTCGCAATTGTGTGTCTCCAACTTGTCGCACACTGTCGCAGCCCAGTGAGATAGGGGCTTTAGGCTACTATAAGTGAAACGTTAGCTTTGAGCACTCACTGAAAATGAGAGCGGATGAGAACTGTTTTTCTTTAGTTGCCTTACAAACACACACGGTTGTTACATTAGTCTGTTTCTGAAACAGTTTAGCAAGCCCCCTCCCCCCAGACAGCAGCTATAACTGCATACTGTGTGAGCAGAAATATAGTCTAATAGGCTGAAAGTCTTAACTGTACGCGAGTGCGTTCTGCAGGAGGTGGTGCATTAGAAAAGTCTATAGGACAGGGTCCCGGTCCGCATACGTTCCTCCCGTCCAGAGTGTCCTCTTCTTGCCCAGAATATTTAGTTTCAGACTCCGGTTTGAAGGCTAGTTTTGTTGATAGCGCACAGCAGGTGGGCCTAGCAGCAGGCATGTTGAAAAACTATCTTGAAAACTGTAGCAAACTTAGCCGAGTGCGCGTTTCCTTCCCTCCGTTTTACAGTGAAACCGGAAAATATGTATACTTTATAAAAAATAATTCATTGTGGAATCTAAATAGTGTCTGTATTTGTCGAGGTATCGCCCACAACTGTACTTGGAAGTACAGTTGTTGTTGTTTTCCAACTCTCATCAGTCAGACAGACGAGACGCTATGGACGAGACTACATGGGAAATGTGGGCGGGGCCTTGGAGGACTGCGAGCGCAGTGCATTGTGGTAGTAGTAGGATTTCTGACTTTAGAGGCAGAGACAGCAACAGAGACCATAAAAACACTCTTTTTGCCTTTTCTCAGGCTAGGATGAACCGATTTCTAAAATGTTTGCACATTTGGGCAAGACACTGAACCCCAAATTGCTCCCGATGGTTCAGAGAGCGCCTTGCATGGCAGCTACTGCCATCGGTGTATGAGTGTGTGTATGAATGGGTGAATGTGGTAAGATATGTAAAGCGCTTTGGGGCTGAGGAAATTGGCTAGAAAAGCGCTATATAAGTCAAGTCCATTTACCATTTACCATTTATACAACTTAGGGTCATAGAGTTCAATACACATTCATGGTTCCACCGGGGGAGTAATTCTTTAAAGGTTCAGTAAGCGAAATGGTCAATTTAGCTAACTTACTGTCAGTGACTGCAGTTAGCAGTCCCCTCCGTCGTCCCCACGTCACCACATTAATGCACTGTCTTCAAGCAGCACGTTATCTAGCATCATCTCAGATCCGTAAATGTGATAAACATGATAAAAAACATCAAAACAGACATTGGGAAGGATTTTTTCCTGCTCTGCCATTGTAGGCGCAAACACATTCAGCCATCTGTCGCTCTGCACGTGCACCGGCAGTGAGACGGGTGCTGGTTTGTAGCGTTCTCTCTTCTGATCAGTAGTGGGATCCCCGAAAAGTTAATTTGCCGATGGAAACCAGGCATAACATATGTCTCTCTTTTCCCGTAACTTTTGATCCAGTCTATTCCAACGTTACCATGGTCTGAGTCTTTGTGAACAAGTCCTGGGCCATTTTTTTTTATCCCTGTTTCCTTGTCTGTATCTGGAATTTACCCAGAATATATTTTTAGAGTAATCCAACCAGCGCTGGTGGACCCAGTGAGACACACACGCACACGCAAGCACATACACACACACACACACACATACAGATACACACACACACTCCAAAGCAATACAAAGTAGTGGCCAGGCGCAGTCAGTGGGACAAAAACTGGATTCATGCTGCTAAACCTGCTACAGTCAGCTTGAAAACTGACTGAAACTCTGCAGCAGAAAAACATAGTAAACTAGGTGCTGGTTGAGTGCAGGCCTGTCTTCTTCTGAGTTCAGGGTGGATACCTCTTTAACCAAGGGTCCCCACTGTCACTTTAGGTGGAAGTCCCTTCTAATTACCCAGGGGCTAGTATAAATACAGGCAGGGAATACATTTGTCAGAGCAGGAATTTGGAGCTGATGGTTAAAACAATGTTGTGAATGCTTGACTAGCGAGTATTTTTTTCATGAAGGTCACTTATTGAGAGATGTCTAATCTTTGAAAATCATTTGTGGACGATTCAATAAGCATGTGCTAATTATGTTTACATGTATTCATTTTCATACCAAACATAAAATTACTGACTGTTTTCTGAATTTTGTAGTAGTCAAAAGAGGTGAACGGAAATGTCTTTACCAGTACCGTACACATTATGGATAGCTCAATCCTAAATGCTCAGAAAAATAGGCTGCGTATCTTGCACCTCTCTAAAAGTGACTCCACAAGTTGACCTTTCTGCCTATAACATTTATGTTGCACACAAAAAATATCTGAATATATTATGCATGGTTATTATTAATATTATTATTAAACTATGTTTTGCATATGTTTACTGCCAATTCTTAGTAATCCTTCCATAGGGTTTAAAGGTGCCACCAAATAGGCATTACAGCTGTATTCTAGCTATAAGTTTTATCTCTCTCACACACTAATGCAGGCAGCCTTCTGAGCTCAACAGGATATGGCTCACTGGGACCATTCTCCAGGCCATTAGGATTAGATTTCCTGCCATGGAAACATCTCTCACTCACAGCCCATTCCTTGTCTCCAAGTCTGTACTGTATCATCAGTGCCTGCCCACAGCGCTGATCATCCATCCATCCACCATTCCTTCATCTCTGCATGCAGCTGGCCCACAGAGAGAACTAGAGCCATGACCTAATTGTTTATACAGGAACGCCTGCAGCTCTCGAGCCGAGGAAAAGGGGGGAATTTAGGATCAGGATATGACCCATGCAACGTTTTTTTAAAGGCCAGAACCAATATCAATAGTTTTACTGTATAGCTGATATGTACTGTACAGTGTGTGGCTGTTCTCATAACCCTTCAGGGGGAGTGTTTTCTTTTCTGAACAATATTGACATTCTTGCACTTGAGCTGACAGCAGCTGAATTTTTTAGTGCTGGTAAAGCTTTAGCTACTCTATGACTTTGGTCCAGAAAGGCGCTGTTATGCACATCAGCTGTGCCACCTTAGCGGAGGAATTAAACATATTTTATGCCCGCTTTGACAGAGATAACTGTGGCTGTGTTCGGAAAGCCATTCTAACGTCCAACTCATACTCATTATGACTTCAATTTGAGTATGTGACGGTTTGGGTGTGCGAGTTTGGGTATGCGAGAATTGCCTGGATGAGTAGGGGAGAATGGGGTAAGTAGGCACACTTTTTACTCTAGTGAGAATTGCTCATCACCTAAACATCTTTCAATAGTCATTCCTACATTAAATTGAAGCTTAAGGTGTTGGCTTGAAATGTGTACCCCTCACTTTTTCTATCTTATTGTAATAAATCAAAGACACCCTTACACATTGTGACAACCAACCCCATCAAGGGGTCGGTTGTCACACACTATGGTGTTGTTTGTCATAATGTTATCTTAATGGGAATAATCTTAAAAAGAAGGCAAGAAAGCAGAACTAAATTTGAAAGTTGAATTGCATTGTCAAGTTCACAAATAGGCCTACATAACTTTCTGTAGCCTTGGCAGCTGGTCTAGTTTGGGATGCACTGGGTTGTTTTGTTTGTGTTGCCCTTTTTTCTTTTGCATGCTAGCTGCCTTTTCCTGCTCTATTCTTTCCTTCTCTGGGGTGTCAGTGAGGATACAGCTTGACAATTTCTTTCGTTATTGGGTTCCTTTTCTGGCTGCAGCCTTTGGATAACATATGACAACCAACCCCCCAAAAAATGTGACGACCAACCCCAACTTGAATTTCTTGCTAGCATCAAGGCCAACAACCATCTGACAACTAATTAGCTTGCTAACCACAATCTAAACTATAGTTTACTCTTCACACTTCTTATGGGTAACAAGTGTTTTGTTATAAACCCATTGTGTAAAAGCCTAGATGAAAAATACTGAGGAGCTAAATATTTTCAATTTGACATGAAAAACACAAACAGTCCTCTCACCTCAAATTCAGCAGTCTAACTCCAAGGAAGAATATGTCTGATCCCAATTCTGGATATTTACATACCAAAATTTCACAGACAGCGCCTACTGGTTCCGAGATATAACGATTGTGACAACCAACCCGTTTGACATATAACCCCGTTCTCCCCTACTAACTTCCGGGAAGATTTGGGGTATGGATCGATTGGATACTTTTCCTACTCAACCGCTCCACAATGCATTGCGTCTTTTCAAACGACAAGTTTTTTTTTAATTCTTTATTTACAATTCTACATTTCCTGCACAACACAGGACTGTATGTAAAAATCTAGTTCTCTATCTAATAAATTATTTATTGCTTGAGTATTCTTCAGTGGGAATGTTTTGACTCACCTCACATACACAATCAATCTTTAAGTAGACTGTATGTAATATATACACTCACCGGCCACTTTATTAGGTACACCTGTTCTGAGGCTTATAAAAACAAAAAGCTAATCAGCCAATCACATAGCAGCAATTTAATGCATCAAGGCATTTAGACGTGGTCAAGACAATGTACTGAAGTCAAACCGAGCATCAGAATGGGGAAGAAAGGGGGTTTAGGTGACTTTGAACATGGCATGGTTGATGGTGCACTGCAGGATGGATCCATTCTTTCATCTTGTTTACGCCAAACTCTGAACCTGCCATCTGAATGTCGCAACTTAAATCGAGACTCATCAGACCAGGCATGATTTTTCAATCTTCTATTGTCCAATATTGGTGATCCTGTGAGAATTGTAGTCTAATTTTCCTATTTTTAGCTGACAGGAGTGGCACCCGATGGGGTCTTCTGTTGCTGTAGCCCATCTGCTTCAAGGTTGGTCGTGTTTTGTGTTCAGAGATAGTATTCTGCATACCCCGGTTGTAACGAGTGGTTATTTGAGTTACTTTTGCCTTTCTACCATCTCGAACCAGTATGCCCATCCTCCACTGACCTCTGACTTCAACAAGGCATTTTACGTCCACACAAATGCCGCTCACTGCATATTTTTTTCTTTTTCAGACCATTCTCTGTAAGCCCTAGAAATGGTTTAGAGTGAAAATCCCAGTAGATCAGCAGTTTCTGAAATACTCATACCAGCCCTCCTGGCACCCTCAACATTGCCATGTTCAGAGTCACTTAAAACCCCTTTCTTCCCCATTATGTTGCTCAGTTTTAACTTCAATAAGTTGTCCTGTCCGGGTCTACATGCCTAAATGCATAGAGTTGCTGACATGTGATTGGCTGATTAGTTATATGCAGTGGTGGGCCGTCAGGGCCAGCAGGGCCTTCTCTCCTGGCCCTGTCAAAATCCAAATAATATATTTTTTTTTGTTGTTTAAAATTATATTAATTTGTGTTTAAATGTGTCTGAATTTAATAAAAAAATGCAGTACGTTACAAAAATAATTAAATTTTTTTTGGCATATAGTTATTTTTTGTGAGGCTGAGCTGGATTTCCCAGGCATATCTCATCTAAACGCATCACAGCTATGTGGAGCAGCGGGACCTTCACTAGAAGTATTGCTAGCCTTTCATGGAAGCTGCTGTCTCCTATTGGATAATAACGTTGACTGACGTGTCTCATCAGCCAATCAGATTTTGATGTGTAGTGACAGCCCGCCCCAAGGCCCAGCAATTTCTCAGCCGCTTGCCCCCCGTGATGTCATCAGCGAAGTTTGAAACTTCGGCGGGCTATTAGCATTGTGATGTGAGTGAACTACTTTGGCCATCTTTCACACAACCTACTGCTCCCGACCCGTTGCCGATCTAGCGTGGCTATTTAAAGGTGATCGTTTAACATAGTTTAGATATAGTTTCGACAGGAATACTACACATAAGCTGGATGGGCTGACAACGTTTTTTTGCAGCACTTCACTGACTGTAACTACGACGCTATGACTGGCTAACAGCTAGCACCGAACGGAACAAGTTACCGGTATGTTGCTGGCCGTGTCTGCTTTTTAAACCTGTGAAGGAACATGGCACATCACGGATTTTAACAGCCTTAAAGGATGATTTCACCGGTGGAAATATGAATGTACCGATGTAGAGCAAAACCCATGTGTTATAAATGTGCAAAAATTTTAGAAATCGGTTCACCCTAGCCTGAGAAACGGCAAAAAGAGTGTTTTTATGGTCTCTCTGGCTGTCTCTGCCTCTAAAGTCAGAAATCCTCCGGCTACCACAATGCACTGCGCTAGCAGCACTCCAAGGCCCCGCCCACATTTCCATAGTCTCGTCTCGTCTGACCTCTGACTCCAATGAGAGTTTGTAAACACACTACTTCCCATTACAGTTCTTGGCGATACCTCGACCAATACAGACTATGTAGATTCCACAAGAATGAATATTTTTTTCTAAAATATGAATGTATTAGTTTCCGGGTTCACTGTAAAACGGAGGGAAGGAAATGCGCACTAGTCTAACTTTTCTTCAGTTTACAAGATAGTGAGCTGTTTTCAACAATGCCTGCGGCTAAAAAAAACAAACAAACCGGAGGACTGAAACTAAATATTCTAGCCTGGGCGTGAAAAGGACAAATCTGGACGGGACTGACGTATCTTCGCTGTGGACAGGTTGTGTGGACCGGGCCTGCAAAAAGCACTCGCGTACAGGTAAGACTTTCAACGTATTTGACTATATTTCTGTTCACACAGTATGCAATTATAGCTGCTGTCAGGGGGGGCCTTGCTAAACTCTTTCAGAAACAAACTAATGCAGCAGCAACCATTTGTGTTTGTAATGCAACTAAAGAAAAAAAAAATCATCAGACTATCATTTTTAGTAAATGCTCACAGCTAACGTTTCACTTGAAGCCTAACTGTTGTATTGTTTGGTGACATTTCAGAATCCGATGTCTACACCCTCAATATCAGCTGTGATAGTGGGGTAAAAAGTTGATCAATGGCTGTCTCCCCTTCAACTGCAACCAAGGCAGCTGCAGTGACGCTTCTGAGAGGAAATATGTCCCCTACATCAAATTCAGGAGCATCCCAGCTCTGCTAATATGTCCCCACACCTCAACCTGTGCCTTATCAGCCACTCATTTAAGGCTAAATTGTAAATATTTTTTGTTTATAGCTCATCTTTTGTATCTTATATTTATCTTGTTCGTATATTGGACAGTTTATTTTTAAGAATTGTTTCATTGTGTGTTACCTGGTTTATTTAGCATTACCTGGTTTATTTAACATTGAGCATGATGCCACAATATTTTCCTTTGTAAACAATAAAACATCTTATGTTGTTGTTACCTTACCTTGGACTCCTGTCTACACCCATGTTCACCAGTATGGACTTGTTGGCTGAACTGATTTTGATGCACAGATTACTGTATGTATTGTTTTTAAAATACAATTTGAGGTAAATGTTATAAATTCACAAGGATGCAAGGTAGGTTCATCATACTGAAGCACAGGAAAAACAGATACACAGAAAAATAACTAAGCTAGTTTGGTAGTTTTTCTACCAAAGCTAGCCAGAATATATTTCAATTGAGTACTTCAGGTCACATTTCTATATTGATAGCATAAAAAATATTTGCTTATTTATTAAATACAGTAGCTCAGCATCTGAAGTCTGTCCTCAACCTTTTTCCCCAGTAGAAATTTGTATTTTTCTAATAGTACTCCAGTTGAACAGCATTCTGGTTAGTAGACAAACCACATCAACCAACTTGAGTTCAAAGTTTTAATTCAAAAATATGAACAACTATTTATAAAAATAAAATGTGTAGTGTGTTGGCTCAGGTCATTCTGGTCACAGCTGCTCGATCTTGTTTCTTGATAGCCACGGTACTGCTCATCACGTGCATGGTCAGGTGCTGGGTCTCTCTTTGCAGGATTCACGCCAGGAAACTGCATGAATCAGCGATATTGTCTATAAAACATTGAGCAAAACATTAGTAAGGCCAGCTAATTTTAGCCTGCAGTAGCTCACATACATGAAAAAGAATTGCAAGGTTACGTCACGTTAGCTTTGCTGCGCATGTTACCAAAACTAGGAAAACGTAGTGCCAATAAGACATTTTAGAACAGGATTCAAAACTGCAATAAGATATAACACTTGTGCCGTGTTTACGCCCGGGTCACATCCTACATCTGTGCAGTGTATCTAGCTCGCAGTGATGAGTGAGTAAAAATAAAAACTTACTGTGTTGTGGTCGACGTCCGTCTCTCCCCGCGGGCTGTGGCTGGCGCCTACAGTTCACCGTCTCAATACTGAAATATGTCTCCGGGGTCCCTCTTTCCATATGTGGAGTAAAGCTACAGTGGAGTTTCTAACAGTGAACACCGCGAATCCACCAGGCACAGCGGCGGGGCTCCTCTTCAGCATGGAGTAGCTGCTAGTGTAGCTACAGCTAGCTCTTCTTCCTCCTTACGATGATCACCTCTCTTCCTCGCTGTAATCCGGTTTATACAGGTTGACACGAATGTCCGTTCACTAGAGTAAACATTAAAAATCCCCTTCAGGCGTTACAAATGGAAAATATCCTTCTGCCATGGTCGGAGTTTTTCGGGACTCTGCTTCTTCGCTAAGCGGGGGAGAAACATGGCGGACGCTGTGTTTACATCTCGTCCGTGAGCTCCCGCCTCCCTCATTCCTTATTGGTGGGCATACAAATGTGCGGAAGGGATGGCCTGTAGTTCTTGGCGCTTCTAGGCTGGTGGGCAGCGTGACGCGTTACGCGTCACGCTGCCCACTACCATGTACAATCTGGGGTATGGATTTTCATGAAAGCTGGACCAAGGGAATACTGAGTCAGGACAAACCTCTTTCTTTATATTATAATAGCGATTTTATAATGATAGAACGCCGGTTCTGTATGGGTGAAGTATTCCTTTAATGACTTATAGGATCCGAGGATGGATTTCCTCTACAAGTGATGGGTGAGTGTTACTTTTGGCTGTGTCTATCTTTGAAGAGATAACATTTTTTATGGGGTTTTAAAACCATTTTGTTTGTTTGTTATGTGGGCACATTGGCATGTTTAATTTTTGTTATTGAAGCGAATGCGGCGCACTGGTAATATTGTCGCTATACAAAATTGAATCCGTTGAAGTTGCGCAAGCATCCGGTGAACCCTATTACAATAACTGGATGCTTGTGTTGTGTCGTGTTATGCGTTTGCAAACAGTTGTCAAGTGACATGAAATATCTGATGGTGATGGTGCAGTAGTCTATCTGGTGTAGGATAAATAACAGTGGTGCGCAGTGCGCTGCTCTGTGGTTGTTGAAGATCAACTGTCAAGCTCTTCATGTTATGCATTAGTGTATACTGTGATTTTAGCCTATATTTTGTATGTGGCTGTGTTGGCTGTATCGGCACCTGACGTGTGCGTTTCTCAGTGGGGGTTGGTCGGAGTTCGCTACTGAAGGCCCTGACTGAAACCCACGGTACGCTACTGGTTATATGTGTTAACAAGAAAATGAACTGCTGTACCTAATAAAGTGGCCAGTGAGTGTATATGTTGAGTATGTAGGAGGGAGGACGTTAGTATGGCTTTCCGAACACAGCCAAAGACTCTGTGTTGCCCCGTCTCTCCCCTACTGACCCCTCCCCAGTTCTGTGCACCCATGATGTCTGACTCTGCCTGCGCCACATCAACCCCAGGAAAGCAGCGGGACCAGATGGAGTACAGGGACGGGTGCTCAAAGACTGTGCAGCAGAGCTCACACCGTTCTTCACTACCATCTTCAACCTGTCTGGTGACTTCATGGCTCCCTGCATGCTTCAAATCAGCCACAATAGTTCCAGTCCCAAGCAGTCTAAGGTCACAGTCCTGAATGACTACAGGCCGGTGGCACTCACCCCCATCGCTGCAAAATATTTGATCAATACCAGTTTGCATACAGGAAGAACAGGTCAACAGAGGATGCCATAGCTATTGTTTTACACTCTTCTAGAACACCTAGAGCACAGGGACACATGCAAGGCTTCTCTTTGTTGATGTTAGCTCAGCATTCAACACAATATTGCCAAACAAACGCCATCACAAACTACATGGACTTGGACTCAGCACCACATTATGCAACTGGATACTGGAGTTTCTAACAAACCGCACAGAATATGTAAGGGTAGGTGTGGTAGATTTGAATAGCTTCTATTCAACAGAGTTGCTGAGCAGATAGACTCGAAAGGTTGAGGTCATGGGGAAGAAGTAGAACATCCCTAGATGGACGTGTGTTTGACTTGGTGTTGCACAAATGATGAAACGATGTGTCTATTAGTAGAAGATTTAAGACACATGATACACCCCACACACAGATATAAACGAGTCCTGTAACTAGCAGATTAGGGTGCCAGGCGGCTCACTCACTGCTGCTATCATGCTCCATGAAATCCTCTGTAAATGTCCTGATGGATGCTCCTGAAATAAACCTTTCTGAAACACAATGATGATTGTCCAGTCTCGCCCTTGTCTTGGTCGCCATGGGGAAACAATCGGCTACTGCATAGGCAAGCACACGTCCTCCACTTTGACCAGCAACAGTGGGGAAAACATCCCCTCTGCAACAGCGAAGGCCCAACAACGCCTCTACTTCCTCAGGAAGCTGAGATGGTCCAGACTGCCCCGGAGACTCATGGTCAACTTCTACCACTGTGCAGAGAAGGAGGCCATACACAGAGTGGTGAGAGCCGCAGGGAATATCTTTGGGGTCATCCCTCCAGACATCGCGACTGTGTTCACCTCCCGCTGCATGCAGCGAGTGAGAAACATCCTCCAGGACAATCTATATTATAGACCCATTGCTCTGGCTAATGTATTATCTAAAGTTGTTGAACAAATTCTTCTTGAAAGAGTCCAAGCATTAATTATTTCTGCAGAAAATCAATTTGGCTTTAAACCTAAGCATAGTACGGATATGTGTATCTATGTTTTAAAAGAATTGTTGAGTGACTACAAAAGAAAAAACTCTTCCATGTTTATGTGTTTTTTAGACGCTTCCAAGGCATTTGACCGCGTGAACCATGGGAAGTTATTCAAAAAATTGAGCGAAGCGGGCGTCCCAAAATACATAGTGAGAATCCTGTCTTATTGGTATGCTCACCAAACTATGCAGGTGAAATGGGATAATTGTGTATCTGCTCCCTTTCAGGTCAGTAATGGAGTCAGACAGGGGAGCATTTTATCTCCTATTTTATTTTATTTTTATATGAATAGTCTGTCAAAAGAGTTAAAAATGTGTAAAACCGGCTGTATGTTTGGCAGTACAGTGGTGAACCATCTCATGTACGCGGATGACTGTGTGCTACTTAGTCCAAGTTCAGCTGGTCTGCAGCAGCTCCTTGATGTATGTTCCTTGTATGGAGAGCAACATGACATCAAATATAATGATGTAAAGAGTGTTATTATGATCTCCAGAACAAATGAGGATAAACATATGGTTTTCCCTGACTTTAAGCTGTCGGGTCATGTTTTAAAAACCTCCAGTCAGGTGAAATATCTTGGTCATGTGATCACTGACACACTGAGTGACGATGAGGACATTCTGCGTCAGTCTCGCATGTTATATGTGCAAGCAAATGTACTGATACGGAAGTTTGGCTGCTGCTCTGGGGCCTCATTTATAAAGCTTTGCGTGGGATTCACGTGGAAGCTGGCGTACGGAAGAAATGTAGGATGTACGTGCGAACAAAAATATTCTGATTTATAAACAGTGCGCACTCACGTCCTACGCCTGTTTCCCTTTATAAATCACAATCCACTCTAAATGTGGCGCAGCCTTTGCGGGCTTCACGTAACGCCCATATTTACCCATACATAGTCATTGACACGCCCGAATTAATATCATTTACTGAGTGCATGAAGGCGTGGCAATCGCCGAATGAAAGGGAAATGGAAAAATAGACTCCACACGGTGTGGATCCCTGCGGTCACGCCGAAGTAGGAGAAGTGGCGAGTCGACCAGGGAAAATTTAGTTTGGTGGCACAGTGTGAGGGCGTCAGAGTGCAGCCTGTGGCGATCTCTGTGAACGCTGTGGTCGAAATAAAAAGAAGCGATCCGACATAAAAGTGGACGCAAAAAAGTGCATATCCTCACACAGCAGTGTTTGTGCCACGAGCGGGGGACACTGATATTAATGCCATGAGATACAGATTCGGAGAATTCATCCCGGTGCAGTGACGGGCGCGGAGGGTTAATAATAAACTTCACAGTCCCTTTCAAAACACAGTTACGACGTGCACACAAAGAAAAACACATAGATAAAACGGACTAAAAGCCGCGAAAAATTAGCACAGTATGTGATGTACAGTAGGCTTATGATTAGTGTGTGGAACTGTGCACTCCTGTCTGCCTGACTGAGGCATCGAGAACAGCGTCAGTGTAAAAGTAATAGGCGGTATTCCACCTCAATATTATCAGAATGAATCCAATAACATGCAGATAGGTTATTCTTTAATAGCCTAACTGCAGAGCTTATTCAAACGTTTTTTTATTTTTTTTTTGCACTCATAGGCCTATATCTCCGTTTGTAGGCTATTTAAGATCCTAATTCGTTTAGTTTTTGTTGGTATCACTCCATGGAAAAATCCGTGGAGGCATTTTTTTATTAGTTGTAAGAATGGCTTCATCCGTTTTGCAAAGGAACTCCATATATGATAGACCTACATGGCTTATAATAGGCCTATATCTGGATTCATTTTACACAAACACATTCGTTCTCGCACTTCATACATGTGCCGACGGAGTCGCCGTTTTCCTTTCTCCACTTTCTGTGCGTACGCATGGGTCAGAGTTTGCGTGGAGGACCGCACTCTTCCCGTCAAGTTTGGTTTTTATAAATCCCAATATTTGCTTAGAAATTGGCGTGCGCCCTCTTCTGGGCGTACGCAAGCTTTATAAATGAGGCCCCTGATGATGTGAAGCTGACTCTATTTAAAGCTTATTGCACACCGTTATACACTGCACATCTGTGGTCAAATTATAAAAAAGCGAGCTTTCGGAGGTTGCAAGTGGCATACAATGACTCTCTGAGAATTTTGTTAAAACGGCCCAGATGGACCAGCGCCACCGAAATGTTTGTGACTGCTCGAGTTAACACTCTTCAATCTGTCTTAAGAAAAATCATGTTTAAGTTCATCTGCCGTTTGAATAACTCAGAAAATCTGATTGTTTTGGAACTGACGAACATTGCATTTAGTGCCACACGTTACACATCACTTCTCTGGAAACACTGGTATAAGTGTCTTTTAATAGGGGGTTGCTAGACAACCTTGTATGTTGTTGTTGTTGTTGTCGTCGTCGCTGTTTGTATTGTTTTATGCTCTGGACTTAGAGTCTGTAATAAAGATTATCTATCTATCTATCTATACCCAGCACACCACCTGTTTCAACCAATGCCCTCTGGCAGAAGATTTAGGTCCATCAGGGCCAAAACTAGCAAGCTGGCCAACAGTCTATACCCCCAGGCAGTCAGGCTGCTAAATGTGCCCCCCACGCCCAATTGGACACCCCTCTGTGACATGATTGCATCCCATACACCTCCATAACTGTGACCTGGACTTTGCATTGCTGCAAAACACTTCAACAACCCTACCACCATCAGATGTATCTATTTATTTATTGCACTAAGCACTTTACTGGTTATGGGGAGTCTATGGGGTATTTATGAGTTATTATGTGTAAAGTACTGGGTGATTGATTCATGGAGATTTAAATTGTGTATAATTGGTGGACAACTAAAACTATATGCCTGTCTGTGTTTTGCTCTTAAAAACATTTTGTTGTTATTCTGTAACAATGAAGAAAAATAAACTGAACTGAACATATACAGTATGTGACTGGTGCAGGACAAAAATAAGTCTTCAAAGACAACAGCTTAATTCTCCAAAAACACTTATATTGTGCAAAGACACACAATGTTTCGACCAACAATTTGTTCTTCGTCGCCTGAGGAGACCAAACATACTTTAAACTAGAAAATCCCGCTGAGATTTGGAAAGTACGGGCCACCCGGCGCCGACCGCCAGCCCCGCATCGGCGGCGCCCCACCCGTCGGCCCAGCTCAAACGCTTCTACGAATCGCTGCTGCACGTTTCCCAAACTCGAGCCCCAAGTTGTGGCCAATTGAAGGTTGCAATCGTGGCAAATCTGCAAAAAAATTGCCGCTCTTGCGAAGACGTTTTCGTTAAGGGCGGCCAATGTTTTTTGAGCTATCTCGCTAAAACTTTATACACATGTGTATGTTGGTCCCCTGATAATGTATACACAATTTGGTGATGATAGGTTGGAAATCCACGAAGTAGATATCACTTGACTGTTTATCAGGTCATGTAAATTAAGGAAGAAAGAAAATCATGGCTGACCCCTATGGTCCAAGAGGCTTTAATGTAGAGCACCATGAGCCGTACATGTGTAAGACATTTCAAGTCAATCAGTCGAGGGGCGAGGGGCGTGGCCTGTCAAACATTGCATTTTTTTATTATGTTTTTCGCATTTGTGACGCCCCCTATGGGTTAATCCCGACAAGCTTTGAGGGACATGCTACCACATGTCTTTTGCACATATCCAGCAAGTTTGATGATGATAGGACCTATGGTCAATGAGTTATGGCCAATTTGCTGATAAGCCCAGCCCCTGCGTAAACGTTTTGGTCAATGGTGGCCATGTTCCTCAAGCTATCCTTCTAATATTTTTTGGAGACGTGCATCATAGTCCCCCAAGGCTTCGTGAGAGATCTGGTGTCAATACAGTGACATTTGAGAAAGTTGTGGTTAAAACCCGGTTTTTCAGTTTATGGTAATTAGCGGTAAATATTCCCAGGCGGACTTTTATGGTCCCCAGAGGCTTTTTTGTAGAGCACCCTAAAATACACCTCTGTAAGAAATTTCAAGTCAATCGGACATACGGTGTGAGGGGCGTGGCCTCGCAAACTTTGTTCAGTCACTGCTTAATAACAGCGCCCCCTTGTGGAAAATCAAAAAACTGAATAATGGCACACCCCGTGGGGTTGGGACGGACGTTCTGTGAAAGTTTTGCATTTATAACTGTAACGGTGTGGGAGGAGATAGAGCTAGAAAATGTGGCGGAAGAAATAAGAAGAAGTCAGAAGAATAAGTATGGTGGATAACAATAATTACGGGCCCTCAATACTTGAGAGCCCGTTTGGCGAGTCTTTCAGTGGTGATATTTAATTTCAGATCTCAATACAGGGGTTGCGGTATATAAAACAAGGCGAGCTGCAGCTCGTTTTCAAAAATAGGCCATCCTGAGATTAGCTGAAAATCAGGACATACCACAATAAATGATCTGAGCTGATCTTGTTTTCAGCAGACAACTAAAGAAAAACAAGTTAGGGACCTCTAAGACCATATAATATTGACATAAAAGTGTATAATATGAGACCTTTAAAGATCCTATATTGTGCTCATTTTCGGGTTCAGATTTTTATTTTGTGACTCTAATAGAAACTGTTTTCATGGTGTAGTGTCCAAAAATCCCTTTTGTATTTCTCATTCATCAAAAAGATCATAGTGACATTTAAAAAAATAATGTAATTTAGGATAGGGAAATATAACATGACGGAACAGAAAATAATGTTCATGGTTTAAAGCGCTACCACCTCCCTTGCCTCAGGCCCTGTTTCCACCTGGGATTATGATGTGATTTTTGAAATCCGATCAAAGGTGGCCAGCTCTCAGTCCGTGTGTTGTTTTGACTTTGAAAAACTTGTTTTTTTACATGTGACTTCTTTGTCTACCGTTTGCATTGCTGTTTTTAACCGGTGGGGTTCAAACAAGTAAACATACAGGGCTGTACAGTGCCACAGTTTTAATCGCATTTGCTATTAAAATGCATTAAGTGCGAAGATAATTACAAGTCTAGGTTGACGAGATAGGCTACTGTCTCATTTAGACAAGGAGGAGCGATGCACAACACTGCTTAGAGGGCTCTACATTAACACTTGGCAAATGCGGGTAAATATCATAGATAGTATATAAAAATAAAAACTCTTAGGCGAGTAAGTTATTACGCCACTTTGGCTGCTGAAAGATGTGCTCGCCGGGCGGCTTTTCTAACGTCTGCTACACTCTTGTCACCATCACCAGTACACGGCTTTCTATATGCAGTTAAGATACTGCATATGCAAACAGAATATTTCCTGTGCGCCTTCACATTAAAAGCCTGTTACTAGCTAAACGCGAGTTTACTTTTATTTTTAGGAAGTCGTTGCCTTGCAGCTCTCCAGTCAATAGCAGCGATTTCCGTGTTTTTCAGATGTACGCAGTGAAATGAAAACAGAGGACAGAAAGCTTGTCATTTGCAATACTGGCGGATGCAACTAACGTTCCTGAGGCTTCTATAAAAGCTGCATGAACGCCAGCGATGCATTTTCAACATATTTCCGCTCAGGCAGGGGGCGGCAGTTGAGTAGGAGGTCCCTAATGTGGACAAAAGTCACTTTGCTGTTTCCACTACCAAATGAATGCGGACACATTGGACACAAGCGACGTAAACCACCTCCGAATGTGGTTTTTGTGATCCGATCTCAATATGTCATGAGAGTGTTTTCACCTGTAGTTAGAGCTGTATTCAGCTGATCAGATCACAAAAACCACATGTTAAAGACAAATGGAAACGGGGTCTCAGAAAGACAACGGTAGTTAATTGCATTGTCATTCTAATGTAGACATAGGCCGTTAGAAGCATTTACACTATTAAGAGAATCTCAGGTACTGTTCTTTTTTTTCATCCTGGAAATGTAAAGGGCTTTCATATGCCCAAAGGGTCAACAAAATTCCTGAACCACAGAAGAACGAGGCCTACTTTATCATTAATGTTATGTCAAAACCCAAACATTTCTTTTTTTTGTTATAATTTAAGTTTTTTTATAGAATTTTCCCCTACATTTCTCTTTCTGTGATGTCACAGAAAGAGAAATGTAGGGTTAGACAGTGAGACCATAAAACACTCTTTCTGCCTTTTCTCAGGCTAGGATCAGGGCCGGATTAAGGTAGTCATGGGCCCCTAGGCTATTCCTTCTGTGGGGCCCCCCTTTGTGACGCTTTGGCGTCCAATAATAATAATAATGATGATGATGATGATGATGATGATGATGAAGTGTATTTGTAAACCTGAACAGATTCAAGAACAAGAACAGTTTCTTTCCCAAAGCCATCACCATTCTGAATTCACACAAAGAATGAAGCCAATGACAATAAAGGTATTCTATTCTATTCACTTCATTTTTGAATTATTATCTGACCAAAGATCACACACTCTCAAGGTAAATGGGGGGGGGGGGGGTGGCGCCTGGCGGTCGGGGGCCCTAAGCAACCGCTTGGTTCGCTTATGCCTCGGGCCGGCTCTGGTTTTCTTTCATGTTCAGTGCATGAGTTGACGGGGTGAATCAATCGCCACCTAATAGCCTATGAAAACTAGCCTGGAAATCCTGACCCTGATATCTTGAACGATAGAGGGTCTGGCGACGATCAATAGTAATTTCCAACTCTAGGGGCGGCTCCTACTCGTGCATTTCAAATGCCACTGCACGCAGTTGGATAGCACTACAACCAATCAGAGCGATGCACAAGTGACGTAAGCCCCGTTCGTTTAGCGAACAGCTGTTAAACTGTTCAATTAAACGTTTGCCGTTGTCGGTCGGCAAAACAGAACATTCCACTTACTTGCTAGTGAAAGCTATGAGTCCCGTCTTCCAATTCGTTAAGGGTCGAGGCCAAAGCAGTCTCAAACTCACACAACATATCCGCAGCCATCTTTGATGTTTACTATCACAGCTTCGACGTCGCATGCACGTCACTGTCGTCATCCGGTTACGTCCTCCCCAGAGCACCATATAAAGGGCTCTGGCGCGCCCATATTAGATAGAACCAATTGAAACGTTATACCAGATTTCTGGTATTCTTGATAAGCTTCAACGGAGGGTGTCCAGACCAACACGCGCAGCAAATTTAATTTGCCTGCGCCTAGTGGCAGGTCTGGGAATGCCAGGCTATATGAAAACTGCACTGATGATCCGATATTGAAGTGCTCGCAAAAGTTAATATGAATTTCAGACCGGTTATGCAAACTGAGCATATTACTTTTTCCTCATTGGGAAAAAATAAGTCCCTGCGTGCTTTTGGTGAGCTCCGACAGCACCGTGTGCGTCTCCCGAGGGGACTACTGAGCTGAATGTTGCGTCGCGCTGCCAGTATTTTCGGGTTGGACACCGCCCTTTCTTTTACCCAACAGTCCGCAATGAAACGGGCCGTGGGTAATGCCTGGTACCGCATCTTTTATAAGTCCGTTGCGACTTCCACAGGGACACAGCGCACAGGTTGAATGTATGAATGAAAGTATGACAGTTGAGTTCTGTCACTATCGAAATTGTTACATATCATTTCGCATTTCTTAGTGGGCATACGGAAATGCTGGAGCTTTCTTAGTGGGTATACTGCGTATACCTGCGTATCACGTAGACTACACCAATGGGTGCTTCTTTGCTTTGTGTGTGTGTGTGTCACGGTCAGGTAGCCTACAGGCTGTAGGTTTGTCTGTGGCTCTTTTGACGGTGTTTTTTTTCTCTCGCTCTTTAGGCTAAACAAGGAATAGGCTACTACACTTAAGAACTGATGATGCTTGTTAGTGTTAGTGTGTTGTTAAGACAATGATCGTTCTCCGTTGACTTTAACGTCTTTACTTTTTGCCACCCGGTCTAACTGCGCTGCGCAAAAAAAAAAAAAAAAACTTGAGTTTGCCTTTTTACCAATCGAGGTGGCCTACTCGCGCACATCCCTGGTGTCTAACTTGACGGACCTATAGAGGTTTATGTAAATTTTGATTGAATTATATTTACATTAAAAAATAAAAAAAGTCTGACCAAGCAAAGGGCCCCTCCACACGTCGGGCCCTAGGCTGTAGTTTAGTTAGCCTATGCGTTAATCCGGCCTTGGCTAGGATGATCCGATTTTTTTTTTTTTTGCACATTTATACTTCATAGGATCTCCGAGTTCAATACACCTTCATATTCCAACCGGTGAAGTAAACACATCGTCTTCAAATAGATCAGCAATGTTACATATACCACTACTATGCCACTTCTTCCAAAATACTGATGTCTTTCCAATTTTAATCATGGAGTTATACCATAAGGAGGAGTAGGATTGCTTAAATTATTTAAACATTATTTAAACATTTTATGTATTTTAGTCCATATCTCTTTAGAGTGTGCCATGGTAAATTAAGCGAGCACTGGGAGAGTCTATCTATAGGTGAAAAAGGGAGTGCCAGCTTATTTTCAATAGCAACCCATTCTAATGTATTATCTTTATTCCAGTGTCTGGTTATTTTGGCCATTTCGAAAGAGATGCAATATAATCTTGGGTCTGGCAATCCCAGTCCTCCTTTATCTCTAGGTGAACACATTTTGCAAAACTTAATTATGGGTCTTTTCCCTTCCCATAAAAAGTCTTTAATTATTGTATCATATCGTTTGAAAATCTGAGGGGATGTAGTTACTGGTACCATCATGAGTATATAATTGAATTGTGGTGAAATCACAATTTTTATAACATTAACTTTACCCCATAATATCAGATTAATTTTCCCCCATTTATCTAGATTATTTTTTGTAGTACCAGTTCAAAGTTTAATGCCGGCATTTCTTCAACATCCTGGCTTAGTTTTATTCCCAAATATTTCATCCCTTTTGGTACCCATTTCAACCCAAAGTTTGTCCTTAAATTTGGATTGAGTAATCCCGTAATAGGCATGGATTCCGACTTTGTCCAATTAATCTTGTACCCTGAACATTTGGAATATGATTTTATTGTGTCCATTAAGTGGGGCGGTCTGCTGTGGTGCATTGTGGGCCGGCGGCTCCAGCTGCCCTGCCGCTGTGCTGCTTGGCTCAGCCAGCGTCTGGCAGGCAGCCAATGACAGCTCAGGGAAGCAGTGCCACTTCAGTTCACTGTGTCAGAGCAAACAGGCCGGGAAGGGGGGAGGGGAGAGATGGAAGGAGGAGAGGAGAAAGAGAGAGAGAGATGGAAAAGGGAGGCAGACAGCGCTGCATCTTTTCCTACAGATCCCCAGCACTTAGCCTGCACCATTGAACCTCTTCATTTCTCCAGCACTGTCATTTGGGAATAGAAAAAAGAAAAGAAAAAACAGGCATACTGATGAGGTCACATCCAACCTCAGTTACCTCTAAGTTATTTAGCTGTAATTGAAAATGAAAAAATAAAAAATTTAATGAGTGGGAAATTCCTTTTTTCCCTTCTTTGTTATCTGTTTTTAGCCTGGTGATTGGTTAATACTTACACATCAAATTAATCCCCTTGTTCTCTTCACTGATTGCATCCAGTGCTGTAAAAATCTGTGAGCAAAGATGCTTTTTTATTTTTAAAAATGTACCACAGACAAAACCGAAGTCCCATTTTCCTTTGTCCAACCTTTAGACTGGATCGGATTACAGTCTGTGGCTTACATGCGCACACGCACCCGCACACACACACTCACACAACACACACTCACAGAACACACACACACACACTTTGTGCCAGCTGAACGACAACAAAAGCACACTGCACCGCTTCAGCTCCATCCGTCATCTGTCTGCTCTGTGCTGTTACAAGCGCGCCCCCACACACACACACACACACACACACACACACACACACATCTGATACAATGGAGGGTGCAGATGATGCACTTTGTAACAGAATGTTGTAACACCCGCAATGTCCTGTGGTAGGATTGTGTCTGTCGACGTAGAAAAGCTGCTTTTCCACATGTTATTTGTCTGATTGTTTTTGAATGAAACACTGCAGTCACCAGCGGGCGCAGTGTTTGCCTCTCCAGTTTTTTTACTACTTTTTCTCTAAAATCACCAATGCTTTGGCCTATTTACGAGCCATTCATCACCTTGGAAATCAGAGTCTACAGCAGCTCTCCAATGAGACGGCATTGCAGATGAGAATGGTTGGTTACATTTCAAGTTAAAAAAACAAAACAATAACACAGCCTGCTATTAAACGGCACGTTTCTCTGAGTGGTAAAGGATCGAACGTTACTTCATCAAATACAAAATGTTACAATAATTGCCCTGATGAAGACTAGAGTAGAAACGCATAGAGGGATCCCAACGGCTCCCAACGGCTGAAATTATCCACTGCAGCTTTAACTGCAGCAGCTATTGCCATTTAGCTACATAATTGGGGCATATGGGGAAAAAAGGAGCCGCAGGACGCAGTTTTTTTTTTAAACAAAGTTTTGCGAGGAGCACTTGAATGTTGCATTTGCCGTCGCACATCTTGCCCCGGCCTTCCTCATAAAGTAGCACAACTGGACTCACAAAACTCCAAAACCAACCCAACAAAACGGATAACGAAACAAATTTGTGATTATGAAACCAAAAACACAAGACGATGTAGGGCCAAGTTCCAGCAGTGCACATCGTCAAGCCAGACTGTTGCTGTGGGCTTGAACTGTCACAAGAGGTGAATTTATGAAGCACGGTATACAAGGATTAATACTTTCCTCGTAAAGAAGTAAGGTCAGTCAAATGGTGAGTTAAAAACAAATCCAATGTTTAGTAGCTGTGTGTGGGCTTGTGTTGTTTTACTGTGTTTGCAGTGTGCTTTACTAGCCTAAATAATGTTGCTGGTATTGATTTATTCAAAATGATACCTTATACCGTCTACATAGCTTATTGTGTGTGTATTTGTGTATCTGTTCGCGTGCGTGTTTACCTCCACTCTCTGTCAATGGTGCTGAAAATGAGCGTTATTTTCACGTTTCCTACAATATGCATTGTGAACGTGAGTTGCAGATCAAGGCCTATAGGACGTATTTCGGTGCTTAGTGTGAGAGGAGAGAAAGAGAGTGAAAGAGGAGAGAGAGAGTTAGAAACTCCAGGGGCCTCATTTATCAACAGTGCGTAGAAAAGGTTCTAAATTCACTCTTACGAATGAAATTTAGTATGTGCTTAAGTACAAAAAAATCGGTATTTATCAAACGTGCGCTGGCCTATCGTACGCACACCAGTAAGTCATCAATCTTGATAAATCCCACATGTTCTTAAGTACCATGCTCGTTCACGATCAGACCATTTGCATTCAGAAACGCCTCCAATTAACCATATATGGTCACAACACATCCCTTTATCAACCATGTGAATGTGTTTTACCCCTCTCCGCCACAATGGGAAAGAGGGCAACGAAAACAAACTTCTCCAACACATAAATGGAAACCCTTGTAAACGAGGTTGAATCAAAGCAAAACATATTTTGTTGGCTCACTTAGTGCAGGCATTAAAACAAAATAAAGCTTGCTGCATGGGAAAATGTGATATTTTCGAGCAAGTTGTAAAGCAACGGCATTGTTTGGGGTCCGCGATCTGACAACTTTACGTGCAGTCATTCATAAACTCTTTCAATAAATAAGAGATGAAGATAAGTTCCTAACAGCATTAGAGTTACTAAGTGAAATGAGTGATTGGCGAGTCTGGCGAGTCACCGCGGCTCGTCCAGCTCACAGCTGAGTGCTGTCAGATGAGACGCACAGAGAGCATCGGAGGGATCCTCCGCTTCAAAACATGTAAACGTGTGACACATTTAATGAATAATCAATTAGAGCTTACCTACAAATAAGTGAGCCATATAACTATTTATTGCATTTAGGATGTTAGCTCATTTGGACGCTGTTTTGACCGTCTGTTTTCATTGATGTATTGGCGATATTATATCTACTTTCAGTTTCATTACTGAGTCGTGATCAGTGTTCTTAAATAAACTTAGATTATAAAACAAGAGGTCCAAAACACAGATGATGATTAAACAAACAAATGTATGACTTTATATTACACTAGAAATGCACGGGTGGATTTGACGCGTGGCGATTATAGATATAAAGAGAACGCTGGCGGTTCTAGTGTTAATGCAGACGTTGAAACTCTTAAATGCTTTGCTTTGTGCTTGTAATATCGCTATTCTACCACTAGATTCTGTTCGTAAGCATGGTCAGAGTTGTGCTTACATTTACACACATTCATAGGGGCCTCATTTATCAACCGTACTTACGCACAAATCTGTGCGTAAGTAGGGCGTAAGAACATTCCCACGCAAAGTATGGAATTTACCAAAATGTACTTAGACTTATGAATGTGTGTAAATGTAAGCACAACTCTGACCATGCTTACGAACATAATCTAGTGGTAGAATAGCGATATTACAAGCACAAAGCAAAGCATTTAAGAGTTTCAACGTCTGCATTAACACTAGAACCGCAGCGTTCTCTTTATATCTATAATCGCCACGCGTCAAATCCACCCGTGCATTTCTAGGGTAATATAAAGTCATACATTTGTTTGTTTAATCATCATCTGTGTTTTGGACCTCTTGTTTTATAATCTAAGTTTATTTAAGAACACTGATCACGACTCAGTAATGAAACTGAAAGTAGATATAATATCGCCAATACATCAATGAAAACAGACGGTCAAAACAGCGTCCAAATGAGCTAACATCCTAAATGCAATAAATAGTTATATGGCTCACTTATTTTTAGGTAAGCTCTAATTGATTATTCATTAAATGTGTCACACGTTTACATGTTTTGAAGCGGAGGATCCCTCCGATGCTCTCTGTGCGTCTCATCTGACAGCACTCAGCTGTGAGCTGGACGAGCCGCGGTGACTCGCCAGACTCGCCAATCACTCATTTCACTTAGTAACTCTAATGCTGTTAGGAACTTATCTTCATCTCTTATTTATTGAAAGAGTTTATGAATGACTGCACGTAAAGTTGTCAGATCGCGGACCCCAAACAATGCCGTTGCCTTACAACTTGCTCGAAAATATCACATTTTCCCATGCAGCAAGCTTTATTTTGTTTTAATGCCTGCACTAAGTGAGCCAACAAAATATGTTTTGCTTTGATTCAACCTCGTTTACAAGGGTTTCCATTTATGTGTTGGAGAAGTTTGTTTTCGTTGCCCTCTTTCCCATTGTGGCGGAGAGGGGTAAAACACATTCACATGGTTGATAAAGGGATGTGTTGTGACCATATATGGTTAATTGGAGGCGTTTCTGAATGCAAATGGTCTGATCGTGAACGAGCATGGTACTTAAGAACATGTGGGATTTATCAAGATTGATGACTTACTGGTGTGCGTACGATAGGCCAGCGCACGTTTGATAAATACCGATTTTTTTTTTGTACTTAAGCACATACTAAATTTCATTCGTAAGAGTGAATTTAGAACCTTTTCTACGCATTGTTGATAAATGAGGCCCCAGGGATTGAGTATATAGTCGGAATATATGACTTTTTGAATAATCGGACAAACGGCACTTTGGAACAATGGGTTCCGTTTTCGGAACATTGATCCGTCGGCATAGTGGTATGTCGATTAATGGGACATATTTCGGACCATTGAGATGTCGGAAAAATTAGGCGTCGGAATTACGGCATGGCACCCACTTTTGTGCAATCTAGAGCAGCTGCGAGTTCTGGTAAACAAGGTACTTAAAGGGGACATATTATGAAAAACCAAACATTGCAGGTGTTTGGGCACACTTTTTAGGTTATTGGGGTCCCTACCAGCAAACACAAGCTTCAAAAAAACAAATCTGTCAGTTTCATCAGGGATGCTTTTTTCGAAAAAAGGGGATTTGAAGGTTTCTTCCAAAAAACACCGACTGATGACGAAATCGGTCGATTTTCATTATCATAAATACTCCCACGGGAAAGTTTACCAGAAACTCGGTAGTTGATGGCAAATCAAGACGCCCCGTTGGTAACCACACACAGCTGAGCCTCCACTGCTAATGCAACAACAGAGGAGAAGCAAGCTGCAGTGTGTGAGCTCAACCTCAAGATACCGTCACACCCCAGCTTTGAAGCAGACGGGGGCTGAATTGATTTACTTCATTTTTTGTTTGGCTATGCCCAGCAAAGGTTGGCAATCTAGTGTGATCTGCTGTTATACTGGAGTGTGGAGGAGATTGTGCCTGGAAGACAGAGAGACACCATCTCTCCTCTGGAAATGTAAGTAGTCCTATTTAAAAACAAATCTGTCCGTTTATGAGTTCAATGTGTGTAATGTGTTTTAATTTATCCCTCCTATAATAACCAACGCCGACTGAAACGAGAGAATGTATCTGGGTTAAGTAGTTAGCGTTAGCGTCTGTTAGCTTTTATGCTAACGGTTAGATCTGTGAGTCTGTCCGTGACAGCCCCTGTGTGAAAACAAATGGTGAAACTGTATGGTGTGTTGGAAATTGAAGAGTATTTGTTTGTTGTTGACAGTGTGTAGTTATGTAAGCAGTCGTGGTACATGCAGCAGTAGGCCTATTACATCTCCAGTGTCATGTACACTATAATAGACAGGAATAGCCTGTAAGTTGCCTCTGCTGCTGTTTGTTTCCTGTCCATTATATTTCAAAAAGCACACAGTATCACTCAGAACTCGTTGCTTTTTGGGCTATACTGAACTTATTAGTGGCCCATCTTATTTAATAATGGAAGAAAAAATATATTTTCATTAGTTTGTAGCTTTGCCATAACTACAGATGTATGATGTATGTAGGCTACACATGATGTAACATTGAATGTGCCATGTTTTACAGCTATCTGGGTGACCTGACGGAGCGTTGACCCACAAGGACCGTCACACTATCTGTTCCATCAGAGGACTGTTCACTGGGTGGGACAGGTGATCTTCTTCAGGGCCCACCAGCAACAACTGGACAGTTACATACAATAGGGCTTTGCTTCTGTTTGAATGATGTACACTTCATATTTCCAGTTCACTGGTGTGACAGCTCCTGGCACCTCCTGATTGGCAGGCTGCCAGGAGCTGATTGCTGATCGTCGACACCCATGCTGGCTGCTCTCCTGCAGCTATAAAAGCTGCAGGAGTCAGCCACTTGAGCCCTCTCTCTTGACGTATGGTTTGTTTTGGTTTTGGTATTGGTTAGTTAGTTAGGTTGAGTTAATGCTGCTTTACACACACCATACACTCCTTCACTCACACAGACACCGCACCCATTACTGACTACTGACATTCACGCACCATTTATTAGTTTAATTTTGAATTGGTTTAAATAAATTATAATTTGGTAAAACTACCTTTCTTGTGTGGTCTCCTCCTTTGTCCTTCCCTTGAGCCGGATGTGACATGGGGGCTCGTCAATAAGTGGTTGGATTAAGTGGTTGAACAGTTTGGAGGAATATCACATAGGACAGGTTAGTAGTTGGTTTGGGGAGCAGGTTCTTTTCATAGTGGGTAGTCGGCTGAGGCTAGGCTAACAGAGTTGATTGTCTGGTGAGCACATGTCTGAATTTGAACTTTCCCTGTTAGGCTTCAGTTGCGTTTCCCCTTTGGGTTGCGTGAATTTTCTTTTTTGTTGTTGTTTTTCCCTTTTGGTAGTGCTGTGGGGCGTGGTTAGTGTCAATTGTTCAATGTCAATTGTCTCGGGGGCACATCCGAAGGATCTTGGGGGTTGTCTGCTTGCAGGTCGCCTTTCAAACCGGCTGGTTTACAGTGCGTAAATACCCACCGCAAGCTGCATGAACACTAGGGTCAAGATTATTCAGGTTTGGATAGGCAGTTAGGGGGGAAGTTCTAATTCTAGTTGCATCCCAGTGATCAAAGCTGTTTTGGCATGGCTTCTTTAGTAGAAGCGTTTATTCAGTCTCCTTCTGAAACCTTGCTGGACAGCTGTACAAAGGACCAACTATTGAAAATTGCTGATCATTTCAAAGTTGAAATTGCAGCCACACGTCTGAAGGACACAATCAAAAGGATCCTGAAGGCGACTTTGATGGAAGAAGGGGTTTTGGCTTCTGATGAAGGTAAGGGTTTACCAAGTACGGTGGTTTCACCAGGGGGGAGTCTTACCTTTGTGCAACAAAAGGAACTGATGTTAATACAAATGGAACATGACAAAATGAAAATAGACAAAGAATTGGCCCTTGAACGTGCAAAAATAGATAAAGAATTGGCCCTTGACCGTACAAAAATGGATAAAGAGTTGGCGCTTGAAGCAATGAAACAGAAGACAGAGCAGGCAAAACTGGACATTGAACAATACAAACTAGATCTAGTTAGAGAAGGTAAGATGGCAGGAACTGATATAACTAGGTCTGCTGGTTCATCTAGAGTGGATTGTACTAAGAACCTCAGATTGCTGCCTAAGTTTGATGAGGAAGACCCAGATACGTTTTTTTCCTTGTTTGAACATCTAGCTGATTCACAGGAGTGGCCTGATAGTGAACGTACGTTGTTACTTCAATGCGTGTTTAGAGGTAAAGCCCAAAAGGCATATGCAGCATTAACAGCAGAACAGTGCAAAGAGTATAAAGTGGTCAAAGACGCCGTTTTAAAAGCTTATGAATTAGTTCCTGAAGCCTACAGGCAGCTCTTCAGAAATTGGAAAAAAGGGGAAAACGCATGTGGATTTTGAAAGGGAGCTGGATATACATTTTGATCGGTGGTGTTCTGCATCCAGTGTTGGGTCATTTGAAGAACTGCGTAACCTTGTTGTGCTGGAACAATTTAAGCAGTCGTTGCCTAACTACATATCTACTTAGATCAATGAGAGAAAAGTTAAAACTCCAAAAGAAGCCGCTGTACTTGCGGACGAATATAGTTTAACACACAAGCGTATCTTCGGGGAGCAAAGTCAACAACGGTTTAGACTCAAAGACAGCGGGGAGAAAGGGGAATCGGATTTCAACCAGGGTTCTTCAAAGGGAGAGCTAGGCACAGTTGGGAACAACGAATATAACACAACTTGTAACTATTGTCAGCGACAGGGGCACTGGAAGAAGGAGTGCCGTTGCTAAAATCAAAAAAAGGTTTTAGTACATGGCCTGCTAAGTCTGTTGGGTTAGCTGCGCCGCTTATTATCTCAGAGTTAAATACTGATAAAGTTGTTTCTCCGTATCAGATGCAAACTAAGATGTTGAGTGCAGCTGACATTGCCTCAAAGTACGCTCCATTTATATCAGTGGGGTTTGTGTCCCTAGTTGACAGTAGTGAGAAGGTTCCAGTCAAAAATTTTAGAGATTCTGGCGCAATAAATAACTTCATCAGGGAGTCGGTCTTGCAGTTTGCTCCACACTCGGACACAGGGAGTTGTGTTCCAGTCAGAGGAATTGGATTGAACACTATTTTTGTACCGGTTCATACAGTAAAGTTATCCTGTAATTTCGGACAGGGGGAAGTGGAGGTTTGTGTGCGTCCAGAATTACCAGTGGCTGGTGTTGACATTATTTTGGGTAATGAGTTTGCAGGAGCATGTATGTGGCCTGATGCATCAACTTCTGATGTGACCTCACAGGGGGTTTACAGTTCAGCGCCGGTTAGGGCTCAGGGTTCTGAGGTCTCTGAGCAGTCGGTATCTCCTGTGTGTGCGGTAACTCGGTCCATGAGTGTTATGCCCAATGTTAATGGGTCAAAGGCTGAGGCAGGTAAGGGTAATGATGACAAATTTGCATTTCTGTGGCCAACTGATCTTGCGTCTGTTTCTCAGGCGGAATTTGTGAGGGACCAGAAAGAGGATCTCTCGTTAAAAGAACTGTTTGAGCAGGCCGGGCACGGTATTAATGGGGGAAACAACTCGGGAGGTTATTTTCTCCATCATGATCTGCTGATGAGGAGGTGGGTCCCTCATGGTGACGATGTGGCTGGGGGTTCAGGGGAGCAGTTTGTACTTCCAGTGAAGTATAGTCAATCTGTGATCAAGATGGCTCATGATAATGTGGCTGGACATATGGGAGTGAGGAAGACTTATGATCGTGTCCTGCGAAAAAAATTTTGGCCTCGTCTGAAACGGGAGATAGCATCTTACATTCGGACCTGTCATACGTGTCAGTTGACAGGCAAACCAAATCAGTGCATTACACCCGCTCCCCTATATCCTATACCTGTGATAAGTCAGCCCTTTGAACATTTGATTATTGATTGTGTTGGCCCTCTACCTCGGTCAAGGTCAGGTAGTCAGTATTTGCTGACTGTGATGTGTCAGGCAACCAGGTATCCGGCTTTTTACCCACTGCATACTATTTCTGACAAGTCAGTGGTTAGAGCCCTTAGTAAGTTCATTTCTGTGTTTGGGATCCCCAAGGTAATCCAGAGCGATCAGGGCTCGAATTTTACGTCTCGGTTGTTTGCCCAGGTCCTCCAGCAACTTCATATCAAACATAACAAATCGTCCGTATACCATCCTCAAAGTCAGGGTGCACTGGAGAGATTTCATCAGCATTTAAAATCATTGCTCCGCGCTTACTGCACTGAGTTGAAGGTAGACTGGGAAGAGGGGTTGCCTTGGCTCCTGTTGGCAGCCAGAGAGGTTGTGCAGGAAAGCACAGGTTTCAGTCCAAATGAGCTTGTGTTTGCACACACGGTGCGGGGTCCTTTAACCATAGTGTCAGAACAGTGGAAGTCTGAAGGGCCCCCACCAGACTTGATTACCTTTGTCAATGGCTTTAGGCAGAGACTTTATGAAGCAGGGTGCTGGCTAAGGAAAAATTGGAAATCTCTTAGAAAAAAATGAAAAGGCTTTATGACCATAAAGTTGAACAACGCCAGTACTGTCCTGGCGATCAGGTTTTAGTATTGTTGCCAGTAGTCGAATCACCATTTCATGCCAAGTTTTTTGGTCCCTGTTCGGTATTGAAAAAGGTTTCAGAGCAGAACTATCTGGTTGACATGCCCAACAAAAGAAAATCATCAAAAATCTGCCATGTTAATTTGTTAAAACCCTATCATGCTCGGTTGTCGTCGGAGTCGTCTTTGAATGTGGGAAATTCCACGGCATGCGGCAACCCCACTCTTTTGGTAAGCCCGGTTAACCCTGTACATCCCAGGTCATGGCAGAGCTTGAGGAGGGAGGAGATGTGTCTGGAGATGGGGTTTTACTACCTCGCCTAAAGAATTCAGAGACACTGGGTATCTTGTCTGAGTTATTGGGACATTTGGATGTCGATAAACGTGATCAGTTGGCTAGTATTATTCAGTCTTATCCATCTCTGTTTTCAGACACGCCTTCTCGCACTCACTTAATCGAACATGATGTTAACGTTGGGGATGCTCAGCCCATAAAACAGCGCTTTTACCGGCTTTCTTCTGACAAAAAGAGGTACTAGATTCTGAGGTACACTATATGCTGGAAAATGGCATTGCGGAGCCATCTTTCTCTGCTTGGTCTTCGCCATGTCTGTTGGTTAAAAAAACCAGATTCCACTTTTAGGCCTTGCACTGACTTCCGTAAAGTTAATGCTGTTACCAAGCCCGATGTGTATCCCCTTCCAAGGATGGAGGATTGTGTTGACCAAGTCGGGGCAGCAAAATATGTCAGCAAATACGATCTTCTAAAAGGTTATTGGCAGGTTCCCCTTTCTAAAAGAGCTCAAGAGGTTTGCTCCTTTATTACGTCCTCTGGTTTGTATGCTTACACCCGTCTGTTTAACCTGAGTTCCTGTTTTGTAGGTTCCTAGGTCGTTTTTATGGAGGGGGGTGTGACAGCTCCTGGCACCTCCTGATTGGCAGGCTGCCAGGAGCTGATTGCTGATCGTCGACACCCATGCTGGCTGCTCTCCTGCAGCTATAAAAGCTGCAGGAGTCAGCCACTTGAGCCCTCTCTCTTGACGTATGGTTTGTTTTGGTTTTGGTATTGGTTAGTTAGTTAGGTTGAGTTAATGCTGCTTTACACACACCATACACTCCTTCACTCACACAGACACCGCACCCATTACTGACTACTGACATTCACGCACCATTTATTAGTTTAATTTTGAATTGGTTTAAATAAATTATAATTTGGTAAAACTACCTTTCTTGTGTGGTCTCCTCCTTTGTCCTTCCCTTGAGCCGGGATGTGACACTGGCTATGAATAAACTGCTTTATTTTTAAGTATGGTTTTGGTCATTTTAAAATGTAATGATACTGTTTCAAAGAAATAATCTTCAGAGAGATAAAAGGTTGAATTAAAAAACGTATAAGTCAATGCATGTAGATCGGTCTGAAAACTAGTCCAACATCCTGACTATGAAAATGTGAGTTTCAAGTAATCCTTTACTACACGAAGCAAACAGTGACAGTAAGCAACACAATACATGTTTTAACAGTAAAACTTTATTATAAATGAGTGATCACAATACAAACTAGAAATCCCGCGGAGATTTTGAAAGTACGGGCCGCCCGTGTAAATCGGGGAAGCAAAAAAATCACGGCCGACCCCTGTGGTCCGAGAGGCTTTATCGTAGAGCAACACGAGCTGTACACGTCTGACAAATAATAAATCAATTAGAGTCAGGGGGAAAGGGGCGTGGCCTGTCAAACATATCATTCTTGAATGATGGTTTTCGCATTTGTGGCGCCCCCTATGGGTTAATCTAGACACGCTTGCAGGGACATGCTACCACATGTCTTCTGCACATATCCTGCAAGTTTTGTGATGATAGGACCTACGGTCAATGAGTTATGGCCAATTTGTAGATAAGCCCCGCCCCTGCGTAAACGTTTTGGTCAATGGCAGCCATGTTTTTCAAGCTAGCCTACTAATATTTTTTGCAGACGTGCGTCATAGTCCCCCGGGGCTTCGTGAGAAATGTGTTGTTGATAAAGTGAAATTAAAGAAAGTTGTGGTTAAAACCCTGTTTTTCAGTTTATGCTAATTAGCGGAAAATATTGCCCCGAAAGACTTTTATGGTCCCCAGAGGCTTTTTTGTAGAGCACACTATCATACACCTGTGTGAGAAATTTCAAGTCAATCGGACTTACGGTGTGCAGGGCGTGGCCTCTCAAACTTTCTTCAGTCGTTGCTTAATAACAGCGCCCCCTAGCGGAATTTCCAAAAACTCTCCGAGAGGCTATATTGTAGAGTACCATGAGCTGTACAAGTGTAATACATTTCAAGGCAATCAGAGTCAGGTGACATTTGTGGCGCCCCCTATGGGTTAATCTCGATAAGCTTCGAGGGACATGCTACCACATGACTTCTGCACATACCCAGCAAGTTTCATGATGATAGGACCTATGGTTAAGGAGTTATGGCCAATTTGTTAATAAGCCCCGCCCCTGCGTAAACGTTTTGGGCAATGGCGGCGAAAAAAATAATCATGGCTGACCCTTATTGTCCGAGAGGCAATGGCTGCGTCTTGATTCAGGGGCTGCGGTCTTGGAACCGGCCTCGTAGGCTGCATTTGAAGACCGATTGCGTCATAGCGGCGCGCAAAGGCTGTCCCATTTGCAAGGCTCCTCATATGCGGTCGTGAAATGCAGCCTTCGTTTCACGGTTTTGAAGGCTGCATCAGATGTATCCTTCGTGGCCCTATAAATCCCACGATGCATTGCGGTTTCGTCAGAGATGGCATCTGATCGATCGGAAGCAGCAGCGGCAGCCTTTAAATGTAAGTATTGGGTTTCAAGTAACTCAAATAACTAACGATACACATGTAAAAAAAAAAAAAAGTAACCTCATAAAACCTCAAAGTCCTTCAAAATAATTGGTTAAGTAAGGTAACGTTCTAATGGTGTTAGTGACACTAACTTTTAGGAAAATGTATTAAAAAAACACACTTTCTGAGCTTTATATCTTGACATATATTTATTGTCATTTATCTAGATTTTACTTTGTTACTAGGAAGTTAAGAGACACTTCAAAAAATATCCCAAAAGGTTTAGAATTCCTCCACTGACCGCAACGGAAAACACCTCAAACACCACCAACTCGTGCAACTTTTACCCGGGCAGAGACGCTCTAAAGTCCGCCTTATTTCATGCCCTGTCCCCGTCAATGTCCGTTGGTTAACTTGTTACAGACGTTGGGATTGTTACACAGCTAACTTGGTTATTTTGCTATTTAAGCTGCTTTTGTTTGTTAATGTTAAGCAAAACTAATTCTAACATGTGCTTTTGCTGTAGGGAGCCAGGAGCATACGGCTCAACTAATCAAGTTGAGGGGGGAGAGGGACGGCCTCTTCACCGGGGCCAAAAACTCGGCTTCGGTATCCTGGAGGTAAGGAAACACTAGTTTATTCATAATGTCAGCTAGTTTATAACAATTATTGACAATAGGCCATTTGCAGTATTTACATGTGACCATCTTGTAAAGGTTACAGTTAAATTAGTCCTCATTAAACATCAGGACACACACAAGATCCCCCAGAAATCGTTTATTTGAATGTCTTATTTTGAGTTAGAGAAACACAACAAGGTCACAGCTTACATCCCTGTGAAAGCACTACAAAAACACACAACAAAGAAAAAGGGTCCCAGCTACTAGTGGTCTGATTATCATGGGCTTTGTATAGGATGAGGGCTCATTTAACTGTAACCGTTCCAAAAACAGCCTTTACAAAGATCAACTTGTAACCTTTACAATAAGGTTAAATGTAGTCATACAAATGGGCTATTGTTATTAACATGATTGTGAATGTTAACCCTTTATTTCGTTTTCTCTCTGTGATTAGGAGTATACTGGAGGAAATGGGCCTGGAGAGGAAGGTGACGCCTCTTCAGGCCAAAAAAAAATGGGACAATTTAAAGAAAAAATATAAGGTACGTTCACATAATTTTAAATGCACATTATTTGTTTTAACCATGCAAGACACTTTTGCTGAATTTTTGTTGTTGTTGTTAACTGCCACAATTGATTTCCTCTGCCTTAGGATTGCAAATGTCCAGCGTCAGGCGAGGGGGTGGACGGGAAGTCCACGGCTGCCACTTGGCCCTGGTTTGTCCTCATGGATGAGGTGTTAGGACAGAGGCATTCCACAAATCCCCCTGTCCTAATTGCCTCTATCCCTGAGGACAAACCGGGGGAGGAGGACGAGGAGAGCCAGCCAGGGCCCAGCCAGCCAGGGCCCAGTCAGCCAGGGCCCAGTCAGCCAGGTCCCAGTCAGCCAGGTCCCAGTCAGCCAGGGCCCAGTCAGCCAGGTCCCAGTCAGCCAGGTCCCAGTCAGCCAGGGCCCAGTCAGCCAGGTCCCAGTCAGCCAGGTCCCAGTCAGCCAGGGCCCAGTCAGCCAGGGCCCAGTCAGCCAGGGCCCAGTCAGCCAGGGCCCAGTCAGCCAGGTCCCAGTCAGCCAGGGCCCAGCCAGCCAGGGCCCAGCCAGCCAGGTCCCAGCAGCAGCAGCAGCAGCAGCAGCAGCAGCAGCAGCAGCTCCTCTCGTAAGAGGGACCGGGAGGACGAGCTGCTGGACCTCATGCGAGAGGACATGCGGCAGCAGAGGGAGGCGGAGGAGAGGAGGGCTCAGGAGAGCAAAGAGAGGATGGAGAGGCTCTTCTCCATCCTCGAAAAAATTGTTAAAAAATGATTTAGAAGATTTCTTGTTGATTTAATTATTTAATATTTATTTAAGTGTAATTTTATTTTGGTTGTGCCATATTATTTTATAGGTGTTTTTTCCTCAATGTAGGATATTTTAATTTTCATTATTTATGTTCAGTATTTAATATGTTTTTATGTGTAAATAAAAGATTTTTTTCTGATATTCAGAATACCATTATTATCCTCCAGATCACACAGGTCATTTCTGTAATATCTAGTTAGCACAAGAAACTCCAACACATATATTTTTTGGTATGGATAATCTGATTTCAGGCCTAACCTCGAGCATTAGAGAATTTAAGATTTGCTCCCTTGTTTATCTTCTCCCTCATAGACAGACAGATTGTTATAATTGTTATACTGTATATTCTAGACAGATCAACACACTTTAGGCAAATCAATGAACACCGGGTGCCTGTCGGCATGTTGGAACGATTATAGCAGGATCGCCCAACCTGCCACCTCTACCATTGTTGCGTAAGAATCGAATGACATTTTTTGTAAATGATGTTTTATTATATAAACAAAAATTAATAAAAAATAAAAAGCTGAGCAGGGAGTCCCTGGTGGTGCTGCTGGACCAGGATGGGCTGCCACATTGAGACCCTGGTGTCTGTCTGCTGTCAGTGGGACATCATCTGGGGTGGTCTCCAGAGTGCGTTGGTCGATCCCTCTCTCACTGTCCACCGCATCGTCACTGTAGTGGGTTTGCAGGGCTGAATTGACGGCTGCCATGTCACTAAGGTTTTTGGAAAAGGTCAAGAATAAGAGTGCATACAAAATAATAATTCTTTCTTCTTTTTTTGACAAAAGAAATCTCTGCACAAATTACAACAATTTTTTTAAATTAATTAAATGAATGAAATCAAAGCTTTACAATTCTTTAACTTGCCTGTTATAAATACTGATGGTCAAGGGGGACCTCCTCCAGGGCAGACACCTCTGCCGACAGCTGGTCCCGCCAGTGAGCACCACTGGCTGCCTCCAAACCGTTCTCCCCCTCATCCTCTGCCACATCCTCCTCAGGCACATCCTCCTCCTCTGGGGCCATGATGTCATCGGCCCCAAGGCAGATGTTGTGGAGGATGGCACATGCTGTTATGACCTGAAATGGTAAAAATAAAATAAATAAATATATATATGAAATACCTCCTGAGAAAATAATTAATACGTTTTGATTAACTCTTCAGTATTTAAAGAAAGTCCTGTTGAGTGATTACTTACGTGAGGTACGAAGGTGTGGTGCACCTCCAGCGCTTGCAGGAAGATGGCCCGGAACCTGGTCTTCATCATCCCAAAGGCACGCTCTATAATGGAGCGTGCCCTGGAATGATGGGAGTTAAAGCGCTGGGCTCCCACACCTCGTAGTGGCTGTTTGTATGGAGTGATGAGGGGGAGTGGGTGTTGGAGACACGGGTACCCGCCGTCGGCCAGGATAAAGTGCCCTGGAGGAGGGTAGAGTGACCTCCGGTACAGGGGACTATGCCGGAGGACTCTAGCATCGTGGACTGACCCAGGCCAGCCCACATACGTATCTATAAAGCGACCCTGATGGTCACAAACAGCTTGTAAGATGATGGAGGAGAACAACTTTCTGTTTCTGTAGCAGTGACCATCAGGGCCGCTCGGTGGCTTGATTCTGACATGGCAGCCGTCAATTGCTCCAGCTGCCCTGGCGAAGGCTTGATGTCTCGCCAGCCCTGCAAACCCACGGGTCACTGCCTCCAGGTCCTCTGGGGTCTTCGGGAGGTAGATGACCTTAAGATAGGATAAGATAAACTGTATTAATCCCACACATAGGAAAATGCACTTGTCACAGCAACTCAAGAGTGAAAGGTATGAGTGATGAAATCAATAAATATATACTTTGTGGCGAATGGCCACCACCTCCTCAGTGACCCTGTGGACGATGCGGTGGACAGTAGAGCGAGGAATGGCAAACACCCTAGAGACCACCCTGTATGATGTCCCACTGGCCAACCAGAACAGGAACACCAGGGTCTCGATTGTGGCACCCCAGCCGTGCCTCCGCTCCTGGTGGAGGAGGTCCAGCAGCACCGCCAGGGCCTCCCTGCTCAGCCGGAAATCGGCTCTGGTGTCTTGGCCATTAAAATATCGGTCCAGGACCGGAACATTTAAATTGACCCTGCAGTACAGGGGTCTGGTCTGGTTCAGGGAAAAGAAAAAGGTTTAAACAATTGCTGGATATTAAGTGTGGAGAGCTTAGATAGATAAGGCTTAAATATAGGCTATCTAGGCTAGCCTACCTGATAACTGTTAGATATGAAAGTAACCCAACCTGTTTTAGCTGATTAATGACAAAACTATTTTAGATTTGTTCAATAGCCTTTTAAAGTAAGGTTGGTACTATTTTAAACATGTAGGCAAATATAGGCCTATAACATAGGCTATTAGGCTATATGTAGGCTATTATATATAGGCTAATATAGGCTATTAAATTATGAATATGTAAGCATTACCAATGTTTGCTCCTGTCTTCCTCTTATTAGCCGGAGAAAAATTACCCGCCGGCTCCGGCGGCGAATCCTCTCCAACTCCTGCAGCTCTAATTCAAATAACTCAAATAAAATAAAAAATAACAAAACAGCAACGTGTTGCTCCATCTTCTTAACTTGGAACTTCCTTTCTTTCTTTTTTCTTTCCTTGTCTTTTCTTGTTCTTGTCCTTCTTTCTTCTTTTACTTTTTTTGTTGTCTTTTCGTCTGGTAGGAAACTTCTTTTTCTTTTTTCCTCCTTTATCAAGGCTGTCTCCAATGGCAGCAATCATGGTTGCTAGGCAGCACAGGAGCGGCGAGTCGTCACGCAAGGTAACGGCTTGTTACGTAAACCGGAAATGCTCTACGGAGACCTACAGAGGCCGTCTCAATTAACAAGGCTCGTTCGGCCTGAAAATCAGCCTTAAAATCGGCCTTTAGGGCTATAGCCTTCATAGACCGCGAGACCGCGTCCTACCAAGTGCGTGGTCTCTGTATTGAGACACAGCCTATATTGTAGAGCACCATGAGCTGTACATGTGTAAGAAATTTCAAGTCAATCGGAGTCAGGGGGCATTTGTGGCGCCCCCTATGGGTTAATCTCGATAAGCTTCGAGGGACATGCTACCACATGACTTCTGCACATACCCAGCAAGTTTGATGACGATAGGACCTATGGTTAAGGAGTAATGGCCAATTTGTGGTTAGGCCCCGCCCCTGCGTAAACGTTTTGGTCAATGGCGGCCATGTTTTTCAAGTTGTCCTACTAATCTTTTACGAGTATGTTTATTGTAGTCCCCCGGGGCTTCACGAGAAATTTGGTGTTGATACAGTCAAATTTCAGAAAGTCGTGGATAACACCCTGTTTTTTCAGTTTATGCTAATTTGCGGGAAATATTCCCAGAAGACTTTTTATGGTCCCAGAGGCTTTTTTGTAGAGCACCCTAACATACACCTGTGTGAGAAATTTCAAGTCAATCGGAGTTACGGTGTGCGGGGCGTGGCCTCTCAAAGTTTTTTCAGTCGGGACTTCATAACAGCGCCCCCTAGCGGAAATTCAAAAAACTGTATAATAGCACACCCCGGGGGGTGGGGACGCACGTTGTGTGAAATTTTTTGCGTTTCTACGTGCAACGGTGTGGGAGGAGAAGCAGCTAGAAATTTGAGGCAGAATAAGAAGAAGTCAGAAGAATAAGTATGGTGGAGAGTAATAATTACGGGCTCCCAGTAAACTGTGAGCCCGTACACTACCTACTAGATATTGAAAGGGTGTCAGATAATTTGCAGCTCTGACTGTAATTTTTTCTATTATATATTTTTTTTTTACAAAAGATAATGTCTTTCCAGTGGATCTTGACATGATACAGTCCTTTCCTGCCACGTTTACTGTACATTTACATGTTACTTCAGCTTGGCTTCACAACCAAAGCTTTTTCACTCCACTGGGTTGTAGATCATTCCCCAGTTTAACCTGTAGAGACATACATAAAACGTTGTATGTTACAAGTTTAGAGAGTTTATTCATAAATACTTAGCTCATATTCTGTTACTGACTGTGACATATTTAAACTGTATTTACCTGAGGATAATGTCAGGGAAACCAGAAATCTTGATGCAATTTTCACAGTTTTCAGCTCAGACTCCTGCCTGACCAGGTTCAGTTGTAAAGCTTTTGATTTAGAAGTGGTAAGTGTGCTGATATTTGCTGTAGAAATGAAGCTAAACATGCACATCGATCTCCATGCTGCATTGGCCAAAAGTAAACAAAACTGACAGCTGGGCGTGTGCCATGCCCATATAGGTTGGTATAGAGTAAATGAGCAGGGCGGTGCATGCACGCCCATGTAGATCTGACCAGTCAGAGCAGACTAGGATTTGTGTGAAGGGGGGTAGATGTCAAAAACCAACCTTTTGAGATAGAGGGCAGAGAAGGCTGGAAAAGGTGATGAAGAAATGGTAGAAAACTATTGGGTTTTTTGAAAAATAAACCATGAAAACCTCTCATAGTAGACCTTGGAAATACACCTTTAAAACCGAGATTTAGCATAATATGTCCCCTTTAAATGCAGCAATGGCAACAAACCCACCAAATAATTCATTAACTAACATAAGTGAGGCTTCACAATGTGCGAACTTAGCCTATATAACCATAGTTTAATAGTTAGCTTCCCGATTAGCATTTAGCATAGTTAGGCCGTTTTTCACTACTGATCATAAATGCCTTTAACCCTATTTTAATGCACCAAACGTTATAAACCACTTAGAACAAGTTAGGAACAACCATACTCACTGATAGATCTACTCCAAGGATTGGACAAACAACTCTGTGTTGGAGTAAATAAAAAAAATAAAAAGGCGGCTGCAGCTTTGGGTATCAGAAACGTCACAATCATTGAGCTACCTCTAAATATTGTTCAATTGTGCTCATATTTTGCCAGATATATATAGGAACAAAATGAGAGGGTAAGAAGATTATATTTCAAAAGTTCAAAAATAAGCTCCACCCTAATGTACAGTATGCAAATATCAATATCTTGATAATGTAACTTTGCATTTAAATTCTTTAATATCGTGTTTGTTGAATACAACATGTTAATAATTGTAACTAAGGAGCTAGTGTGAGAGAAGCATTTTTTTAACCTGTCCTTCCCGATGTTCTCTTTTTATCCTTCCTACTTTAAGGGGCGCAGCGCACGCTGCGGACTCTTCAGTGTATCCCCCCGTCTCCCATGTTTGTTTACTGTCACTCAATGTCTCTTGGTGGGGTATAACTGTAAACAAAATTTCGTTGTTTTGGTACAATGACAAATAAAAGTATCTTGAATCTTGAATCTTGGTGTAAGGGGTAATCTACTCTACTGCGGTTGCAGATTTCCTAGGATTTTTGGTTAATTGCAATGCTCTTTTTTACGTTTCTATACGTATATGCAGTCGATGATTACCCAGACATCTGGACTGTACTGCACAAATCAGCTTGGCATGGTGTTCTTGACTTGCTGTACTCATCCAGATGGGGAGGGAGCTAAGGAGCAGGTAAAGGTAGTTGGCCCACGTTATAACAACATGGGAGACATGTCAGCCAGCACCTTCTCTTGCAGGCCTGCAGCAACCCGACAGCAGAAGAGAAAAAACTCATCAACCAGTTGCAGTCTACGCGTTGGACTGGGAGAAACAGGTTCAAATGTTTGTCCCTTTTTCTGAGCTTTGGACCAATAAACCACCATGGAGGCAGATGGTTGAATAGCCTCCTAGAAGTCACACAAAACATCTGTTGATGTGAATCTTGTGTAAAAAAGGATGTCCTTGTCTGAGACACAAAATCTGTGAAAAGGCACTTGACCCACTTTCAGCTGTGACAGCTCTGTTGTCAGCTCCTTGATTTTTTCTTCCAATTGCTGTATGCGTGCAGCGGCAGCATCCAGTGCACCTGTATAAGATGAGAAAAAATATTAAAACATCTGACCCAGATGTTGGCTGTGACTTGCATATTGGAAGTAGTTTGGACCTCTAAAGAAATAGCTTTTTATAGCTCAATATTCACCTTTACATTTAATCAAGTGACATATAAAATGCAACGTTTGTACATGTGATGAAGCTTTTCACATTGTGGTGCTGGTCAAATGCTGCAACATCAATAAGACTAAACATTTCGTGCCAGAGTTCTGAAAAGTTGACTTACCTCCTCGGTATAACCTACTAATACTAAAAGAGCCTAGCCTACCTACTTCCGCTCAATTTTCATTTCACTTCAGGAGTCAGTCTGGGGCTGAAGTGTATTCATGGGTTCCTTCTCCAGCCAGACTTTTGGCGGTCCAATCAGTGAACAGAGTGAGTGGCTGAGAACGATGACGTCGAAGTCGCACGCCAGTTTCAGTTAAATGCTGCGTTCCTTTATACTCAGAACTTGGAAATTTCCAACTTGGTAGTTCAGAGTTCCGACCTGTCTGTGTTCCAGTGCATCTGCTCGGGAAAGTATGGACGCCTACAACCTTTCTCATCCAAATAACTTAACGTTATGCTCTAGCAAGTTTCCGTTGCCAGCTACCAGTAGATCCATAGACTACAATATGTAGTGAAGTCGGAAATTTCCGAGTTCCCAGTAAAACTGGAACCCACCGTCAGAGGCCGGCTCATGATCCAGAGTGGCACTGGGCAGATCCAATAGTTTTAAACTTCAACAGACACCCGCCTGAGTGAACGTTTGCCAATAGAGCAGTTCCATTTCCTTCTGTATAAATGAAATGAAGTACGATGGTCTGGTTGGACCAGGCTAATAAGAGCCCATTCTGTGCTTAAACCATAAGTAGCACATCCTGTCAGGTAGGAACTGTCTATCAGAATGCCTTACTACCCATTATATTGGGTAGCACATCATGAATCATGATAGACATTTCTTACCTGACAGGGTGTGCTATCTAGCTAAAGCACAATATAATGAGCAGTAGGGCATTCGGATAGACATTTCCTACCTAACAGGATGTGCTACCTATGGTTTAAGCACAGTCCTCCTCCTCCATCTCCTTTTCGTCACATGACAGGGGGCTGTTCCAGAGGCAGGGCTGGATGAACTTCATGGCCTAAGCGAGTTGATGCTCTATAAGCGGACTCCCTTCTTGGCAGTCCCCAGTTGTTCCACTGGAAACGGGAGGGTACAGAGCCGATTTTCAGACGCTTGATGTGACCCTGGTTGGTAAAGCTAGCTACGTCAGCTAACACTAGCCTGCTAGCACTACCTGTAGCGTTAAGGCTGCTACATACTCCGCGAGAAGAAAGAACAAAGTTCTCGGTGACAGAGCTGCGAGAAGTTCTTTCTGGTCTGACATTACATACTTCACGAGAACTCAACTGCCGAACTCCTCACCGCGGCGCATTGTTACCATGGTAATTGACCCAGTAGCGCCAGCTGATTTCACTTCGCTTTCCTCATTGACTTCAGACTGACCAATCACACAATAGTTCTCGGACAAGCTGCGAGAAGAAAGTTCAGCCCGGGTGATGTGTCGAGAACAAGCTGCGAGAACAGCTAAACAAGAGCTGAGCTAAACAGCTCTGTCACCGAGAACTTTGTTCTTTCTTCTCGCGGAGTATGTAGCAGCCTTTAGTGTAGTCTGATTCACTAAAGAGCCGGCTACAAACAAACGCGCTACCTTGTTTTATTTTAAAGTTTGGTCCTTCATCCCGGCAAACCGCTTTAATCCACTTCTTCATTAGACTCAATTCAGTCGGGAATCCATGAAAACTTAAGTATGGTTGGGGTTGTTTGTTCGATTTACAAAGTGGAACAGAGCAGTGGCATCTAGCCTTCGTTGTGGACATGCACAACATTGACAAATCCCGACCATGAAACCTGGAAGCGTGATAATCCTGTATCTTCACTATAAACAAATGCACGTTAATATGCAGCGTCATAAGTGTCATAAAAAGCAGCTGATCAACCATAAACAAACCTGGCAATGTCCAGAATAATACTTGTGATAACCATCAAACTAAATCATACGCATTCAATGAGTGAAGATTGTGAAAGTAAGACACACATTTCTTGACACCAATGTTATCAAAAACCCATTTAATAACTTATAAATCTTAAAAACCATCAGAATAAAAACTGTGGCAATGGTGGTCACAGCTTGGATTTCATTTTCGCCGGGAGAAACTTGAAAGTCACATGACATGTACGCTGTCCAATAGAAATGAATAGCGGTTAATGGGCTGCTGGAGCAACAGCTCTGAACGTCAAATATCACCTGGGATGGCATTACATTGTAGTGAACTGAACCCCCTCTCCGTCTGCAGACTACGGAGAACTGACGTCAAAGTGCCCTTGCAAACAGTCGGAATTTGACGTTCTAGGAGTGAGACTGTGTTGGAGAAACACCTGTGTGTACTGCAGGGTCAACTGACCTGGATCTAAATGCAGGGTGTAACCCTTCACACCAGACAAAAAAAAGCCAGAGATGCTGTTTTTTTGGTCAGTGGGAAAGGGGTATTACTGTAAGTAGGCATACACATGTGTATATGAGGTCGGTGTGACGCAGCAGTGTGCAGACAGGCTCCTCTGTATCCTGTGATGGGCTGTTTAGCAGTGAACCAATAAGCCTTGTCTGTGTCTCTGTTGCTCTCTGGGTTAGAGGAGGCTAAGCTTTACCTCCCCTCATTAAAAGGCATACGGCTAATTGCCTGTGAGCAGCTAGCTCAGGCCTAATACCAGACAACAACTATCAACCATGATGCTGCAGCCAGCATCAGTCTGGATGGACTCAACAGTAATGGGACACATTGTAGGCCTATAGCAAATGCCTTGACAGAGCAAATGCTATTCTTCAATTCAGTGGCAGTTTATTTCATCAGATCGTCTGAGCAGAACTGTGGACACAAACAAACATTACAGAGGGGCTAATGTAGATACACTTAGCTGCAACAAGTATTGCTTTTTTAGACTGGTTTTGAACAAGGACCTTGCTAGATATCATAGCTAGATAATTATGTTACAAAATCAGAAAGTAAAACAAAAAGCTGATTTACAAAAAGTGCCCTTTTGCTGGCCATTGCAGGTCATTGTAAAATAATTGAAATAGACATTATTTTATGATATAATTTGTAAAAAAAACTGTGTGAGTCTGAATGTCTGCAATTAGACTGTGGTAGTTGTAAATTCTGAGTCAACTTGTTACTTCCTCAAGTTATCCTAGAGCAGGCCTATTTCTTTCTCTGGTCTTCAGCATGGGTGAGAAAATTGTGATTTTTTTTTAAACTCCTGCTTCTAAGTCGAGAATGAACTTAAAACACAACTTTTCTAAAACAAAAAAACTAATTTCAAGACATTTCTTGGGGAAATGACTCAAATAAAGCCTTGAACATTCAAGATATAGAGAAGTTACTCATTTTTGGAAACAAATATTCTGATTCCGAATCTTATCAAATGCATTATTTGTAGTTCAGGATTTAAGAAAGTGTATGGGAAACACTCCTCTGCCTGTATAGAATTAACTGAGATTGTGGATTGCTAGGAATGGGGAGGGGAGCTGAGGTGTCAAATATTAACAAGAGGTCCCATCCCATCACCTCCTCCAGTCCTGAGTGCTTTCCTCATTAGCATTGCTATTGTCCCCGAGGAGTGGGGTGACAAAGCAAAGTGCTTCTGTTGTCAACGGTTCTGAATCGGCTTCAAATCCCCTTTGTGCCCCTATCAACCCCCCTCCCACCTCCTCACTCCCCCTCTCCCCTCCTCTCTCTCTCTCTGGCCTTCCACAAAGGGCCAACAACCCTTCAATGGTAGTAGTGTTAAGGCTTCATAATACCACACTATATACTGAGAAAAATCATATGCAAACCGCCCGACGCTATTGTCACCAGATGTTGCACTGTGGTATCAGAGCTGTATTAAAATGCCCTTTTCAAACGTTATTACACAAAGGCTGGAAGCATTTTCACCACATACAATAGCAATCACTTACCAAATCAATATGATAACTATTGTGAATTTATCTTTAAAAAAAACACACAGTTTAAACTTGAGAAGACTTTAGATATATGGCAACTCAACGTGACACATTGTAAAAGTCACTGTTGAGAAACTACTGACACACAATACTGGAAAATACTGTATTGTCACACAGTGAAAACATTACATTTTCTGGAGGAAAAATAAATGGTTGGTTAATTCCATTTTATTTTTGAAATAGGGGCGATGCAGCTTCACATAGTTCCAAAACAAAGAACGCAGCTGATGTCCAAGAGCTTATAACTTAAAGCCACTACGAGTAACATGGCACGTTGGCGTCCCCTTTGGACAAAAGCGGTAGTATTTTTACGACGCCCGCTGTCGCAAAGCTGTTTTCTAGCTCGTGCAAGGCGTGCGAGTGTGGACTGAGAAGGGCGCAATATAGTGCATGTCCGTGTGTTGAAAGTGTGAGGACTCTTTTCGGCGCCGTGAGAGTGGTTTTGACACTGCATCAACTAATGCCAGTCACTGCCACACACACCTGATTGCAATGAGTTGATGCAGCAGTGTCACCTAACTACTCTCTCTCACGGAGCTGAAAGACGTGTCCTCACAGAAAGCGAATGAACGAGAGATGAGGTAATGTGTTTGTGTTGTTGATGTAAATAATGACTATTTCAGATAATGGTTATCTGATGATGGTGAAGCAAAGCAAACTTTGTGTTAGTACGAACCGCTCATTCATTTAGGAGTAAACACTGCAGTCTAGTTTCGCTCTTGTGAAATTGTATACACGTTGCTTTGCAACACCCTCGTCCCGCCCGTAGCCTATCACTCTCCCTTTAGCTTTTCTTCATTGCATTTTCTTTTTTTCTTTGATGGTTCAGCCCCGTTATCAGTCATTATGACGACAAATAACTGTCTCAAACAAGGCTCCCACTCCCCTTCCCTCACCTGGAGGGATAGGCTTCTCAAATCACGTTGCTGCGCCACACTGAAATCTGCGACCAATACGAATATGTGACCATAGAGCCTGCACGAGCGAACCGAAAATCGGACTGGGTGTGCGACCAGACCAAATGCCGTAATAAAAACTATATAAAAACGTCTTTCTTTGCACTGATGGTCTCGTTTGCTGTTAAAGGTAATTTATGATTATCAGAGGAAACATGAGGCTGTTTAAAAGATATTTAAATGCTACTCGTAGCCGCTTTAAGCTAATTCAGGCTGGCAACAGGTTTGAATCTTCTCATCACATGAGCCCATATACTTTTTTCTATAGCCATTATTTATTAAGTCAACATATTCATTTGTATTGTTATTTCACTGCATTTTAACCTACAAATTGAATATTGAGTTTTTTCATTTCAAATTTGCTCAATGAATGTTGGCTATTGTTTAAGAGGAGCTTGTATCATCTAAATCTCTTAATAATCTGACCTTTCCTAGGCCACAGTATGTGGTCACTGTGGGACATAACATAATGTAAGCTTGTTAGCCAATTCTTTACACAAGGCTTGATATTTAACGGAATAAGGAATCCTTTATATGCATCTATACACTGTAGTGCACACAGAAATAAGAGCACAGAGGTCAAACATGAAGAAACTGCAATATATCTACTCTATAACTATATCCAATAGACCGTTTTAAGATTTGGGCTATTTGTTGTAGCAGATCAACTGTTTCTGAGCCGAGTTACATATTTCTAACATGTTAATAATCATGTTAATTAATTCTCTCTGACATTAAGCTTCTTGTCAACTGTAGCCTGTTGTTTAAGGCTATTGTTCTTCAAAGCAGTAAACCTTCTTTGGTACTAAAACACTTACAAACCATTTATTTATTTTTCGCTTTCTTTAAAATTGTGAATCTTAAAATATATATATTCAAACATTCTCTATTCCAGAAAAACAGAGAAGAAGACTTTCAGACAGAAGAGATTGTAGGCAGGCCTTGGGAGGAGAACAAAAGATGTAGCCTAAAGATAGTGCTTTATAAACATTAGGCCTCTTGAGTTATTTAGTTGAATATTCTTCTTAATATTCATTGTTGTGGCACTACATATTCTAATACTGTAGGCTATATGTCATGCTAATAATCATCTTCTAACTATAAAGTGAATGAGTAAACAGAAAGAGTGAGACAAAGAAAAAAAAGACTGACAACAAAGAAGCGGTCTCCTCCCACTCCACGCCCGACTAGCCAATCAGCTGTCGGCTATGCAAACGAGCTCGCGGCACCGCATCGTCCCCCTGCCCCCTGCCATGGCGGTGACGTCACCTCGCACATCTCTCCCTGTATGTGTCTGGCTATGAGAGAGCGATAGAGACACACAGACAGAAGCAACAGAGAGCACCTAAGGGGAAGCCAGCCGGGTCACGGAGCCTTTTGTCTGTCTGTGAGGAATATATATCAGCTGTTTCTATCTCTCTGTCTCTCCACCGCTGGCGCTGGACGTAACGCGTGTTCCCCCCCGTGCAGGCAGAAGGAAAGGCCGGCTCGGCAAACGCCTTTGAACCCGGGACGTCTGATATAGTTTATATCGGGACAAACAAAGGAGGTGGATGTTTTTTGTGTCGCTCCTTGCACTGTTTTTCCTCTCCCCCTCCCCGCCCCACCTCCTCTCCTCAGCCGCACTGATTTAGGCTATTAGCACTGACACAGTAGCCTCAAACAGGATCACTCATTTTGACCCTATTTTATTTTTTGCAAAACAAATTATCGTTATACTACCGCCTCTGCCAAGTGACCAAAATGCCCAGCTCGCTGTACGCAGACAGCGGCGTCCAGCAGGGAGATGCGCTGGATGAGCAGCTCTCCCTGCAGATCGCCCTGGATCACTTCTCCCTGCTCGGCTTGGACAACGACGACAGCCCGCTGTTCGACGACGACGACGAGGACAGCCAGGAGCCCCGCAAGAGGAGCGTCAACATGACCGAGTGTGTCCCCGTGCCCAGCTCCGAACATGTGGCCGAGATCGTGGGCCGACAGGGTGTGTAGCCTATTTCACTGTGTCTTGTTGGCAGCTTGAGGATTGATTTGATGTGTTCATGTTATGCAGGTGGCCATGCATTTAGTACCCAAGGCTACTTTACTTCAGCCAGGAGCACGTCCCTCTTTATTATACTGTGTGGGAGGAATAGAATGCTTACACTATCACATAGGCTACTCGTTTATTATCGCGACCCAGTCATAGTTGACGTTTAAGTGAAAACATTGCCTGTTGGGATATGTTTGTCAATGCAGAATTGAAGAGAACCTCAAATCATGTAATTATTTTCTAGGCAAGTTCCATTATCGAAAGCTTAGTGAACTGGATTGGGGGAGATGACCGCTGGCATGACAGTTTATTCGGTCATGATCTGGTCAATTAGAACATGTAGGTCACCTAACTATTACAGAGCTCAGAGGTAACACCGCCGGCTCTCAACAACCCCCAGACATGTGGCTCCTTTGTTAACAAGGACGGATGGTGGGGCCGTGTTACCTACAGCCACAGGCAGGACGCCCATAGCTGCACAGGCGTTGCTCACACACAGTCTCTTCCAGTCTGGAGGGCTGCAGGGCGGCACTCGTGCTTGGTTACATATGCGGAACCTGCTTCTCGCTGCCTGCAATACTGCTGCTGCTGCTCCTGTTGTTGTTCCCAGAAAAACAAAGGAGCTGTTAAGGAACCACCAGCTCCCACCTTAACATGGAAATAATAGTGGGACCTACGTGAAATACATGTGTTTACATCAGAGGCCTTCCTTTGTTTGGTTATGTCAGGTTATTAGTGGGGGAGTTAATTAACCTAGATTTTCTTGTGGCTTCCTGGGATTATTTAAAGGCAGTCAACATCATACAATGCACCTTATCCCCATTTAACATATGCTAACAAGGACTACTGTCTGTGTAAATGGACTTAAGGTGGCTCAACCATCTTCTACATTGCTGGTTACATCACCCTGTTCCTCTCAGCTGGCTCTGCCCTTCTACTTATGTCATTCTTTGTTTCCTCAAGCAACCCTATTTTGATCATAAAGTGATGTATGTGTTGGAATGGAACTGCTGGCAGGCTATGAAGTGATTAAGTGGCTTTTCACCTCTCACCACGATGCCAGTCTAGTGTAAAATAAGAATCACAAGTCAAACAACATCTGCTGCAGATGTGCATTTACTATATTGTAGTTAAAGAACAGGGCCGGTCACAGATTCACAAGTCAGTAGTTTTCTTCAGTGAATTATTGCTGTGCCGCTGTATGTGCGCAGCCTGTGGTTTGAATTTGTTATTCTTCAAATCGGTGGTGTCATCCAATTTCTGAGGCAAATGGCATTTTGCGAGATAATAATAAACATACAGCAGCTGTTTTGCATAGTCTATTAGTAGTGATTTTAAGGTCACCTTGTATGCAAATTGCACCTTTTCATGGTTTTTCAACATTCATATGGTTGTGTCTACAGACTCCAAAGATCTGAGAAAAACAACCCTCTCTTTTTCTCCACCTCCACCGTTCTGAAAACATGTGTTCAAAAAACCCAGTCAAAATTCTATCCCTTATGACAGTGGTTATCAAACTGTGGGGCGCGCCCCCTGCTCATCTTTAAAGATACTAATAGTTGCCTTTAAAGATGAGCTAGTAGGGGGTGCCCTTAGCTCAGTTGGTAGGGCGTCCCCCCCATGGGCCTCGGCCAGCAGCGGACCCGGGTTCGATTCCAGTCCACGGTCGTTCTCTGCATGTCACCCCCTCTCTGCCCCATTTCAACTCTGTCTCTACACTGTCAATAAAGCATAAAAATGCCAAAACAATATCGTAAAAAAAAAAAAAAAAAAGATGAGCTAGTTGGACCTTTTCGGGTTGAAGATGGCCTCAAAATCAACTCCCAAACCTACTGCCAGTTTCTAGAAGATACTTTCTTCAAGCAGTGGTACAGGAAAAAGTATGCATCTTTCAAGAAGACCATGATTTTTATGCAGGACAATGCTCCATCACATGCATCGAAGTACTCAATTGCATGGCTAGCCAGTAAAGGCCTTAAGGATGAAAAAATAATGGCATGACCCCCTTCCTCACCTGACTTAAACCCTATTGAGAACCTGTGGGCCCTGCTTAAATGGGATATTTACAGTGAAGAAAATCAGTACACCTCTCGGAACAGTTTCTGGGAGGCTGTGGTTGCTGCTGCACAAAAAGTTGATTGTCAACAGATCAAGAAACTGACAGACTCCATGAATGGAAGGCTTGTGACAGTTATATTGGTCACTGATTTTTGTTTTGTTGACATGTCGTAAATTTTTATTTGTAAATTTTTAGTTGTTTTATTATTCTCACTTTAACAGATGAAAATAAACAAGTGAGATGGGAAAATTTTGTTTTTTTATTTAGTTGCAGAATAATTCTGCATACTAATAGTTGCCTAATAATAGCAAAACATATATATATTCTCGTAAGAAAGACAAAACCTCACGTTTACTTTCGTAAACATTCAGGTTTAGGTTCTTTAACATTTTGGATTGACCGAGAGCACTGTAGTTGTTCAATAATAAAATTAATCCTCAAAAATACAACTTGCCTAAATTTTTTGCACACGGTGTATGTTGAAGATAAGAAGCAAGCTGTTTTAGAACCTGATCTAATTTCTGCCTCTTTGCTTCCACTCCTCCAGGTTGCAAGATCAAAGCGCTGCGAGCCAAGACCAACACATACATCAAGACCCCAGTGCGAGGGGAGGAGCCTGTGTTTGTGGTGACGGGCCGTAGGGAGGACGTGGCTATGGCCAGGAGGGAGATCATCTCTGCCGCAGAGCACTTCTCCATGATCCGAGCCTCCAGGAACAAGAACACCAGTGTGAACGGCAGCAGCAGTGGCAGCAGCAGCAGCCCCACCCCGGTCCCTGGACCGCCCAACCTGCCCGGACAGACCACCATCCAGGTGCGGGTGCCTTACCGCGTGGTCGGACTGGTCGTGGGCCCCAAGGGAGCCACCATCAAGCGCATCCAGCAGCAGACACACACCTACATCGTGACGCCCAGCCGAGACAAAGAGCCGGTGTTTGAGGTGACGGGGATGCCGGAGAACGTGGACCGAGCACGTGAAGAGATAGAAGCCCACATCGCGGTCAGGACAGGAGGCCTCATCGAGCTGCAGGATGAAAACGACTTCCACGCCAACGGGACAGACGTGGGCTTTGACCTGCACGGACACTCCCTGTGGTCAAAGCCCAGCGCGGGGATGACCCCCGCCTCGGCCCGCAAACCTTTCTCCAACTACCGCCACGACTCGTCCTCCTCCCTGGGCAGCGCCTCCACAGATTCCTGCTTCGGGACCAGCGGCTCTCGCATGGCTGACTACAGCCCGCCCAGCCCCGCTCTCAGCTACACCAATAACAACAACAACAATAACAACAACATCAACGTCAACACCAATGGCAACAGCTTTGTTTACGCTAGCGAAGTGATCTCACCCGACTGCACTGAACTAACCTTTGAATCCTCGCCAGGGTTCGACTCCAAGCCGGCCCCACCGGGCCTCCTGTGGTCCCAGTACGACACTCGCATGAGCGCTTCACCCACCTCTACCACAGCCATGTTCCCCACCAACACTAATGCCAACGGGATAGCAGTGAGCCAGCGCAGGGCTAACGGTTGCTCCCCACCGACCAGACTGTCTCCCCCGCTTCAGAGCCATAGTGGAGGCCCCAGTGAGCATGCGTTATCCCAAAGGGTGCGCAGTGACCCAGGAGGAGGTCCGCTGGGTTTCAATGGTTACTCCCTGCCAGGCCCTCACCTGCCTGGGGTTCCATGCGACTCATTGGGCTCTTCCTCCTCCTCCTCCTCCTCCACTTCCTCCGTCACCAGTCGTAAAGGCAGCCGTGACTGCTCTGTGTGCTTTGAGAGCGAGGTCATCGCGGCCCTGGTCCCCTGCGGACACAACCTCTTCTGTATGGAATGTGCCAATCGGATCTGTGGCAGGAGCGAGCCCAAATGCCCCGTCTGCCACACTGGCGTCACTCAGGCTATACGTATATTTTCATAAAAAGTGTGAAACTCTTTTGATGGCTCCAATAGCGACAGCAGACTCTCCATACTGCTTTAATTGGAGCTCACCAAATCATCAGTTTTGGAAAGTGTACATAGAGATACATATGTATGCAAGAGGCTGCAGTATCCACTAGAAGGGACACAAGCCCCTCTTTGGGCTTGTTTATCATATTCTGTAGCTTGGGGAAATATTTTCAACATCTTAGTGCATGTTTTAAATATTACAGCATAGTAACCAATAGTTCTATTAAATCGTACCTCATATTTATGAAGTGACACAGTGACAGAGGTACGTAGGTTAAAGAAGTCTAGACTGTTAGCTGGCTGAGCCTTCTAGTTTTACTGATGGAATGTAGTAAAGAGTAGAGGCCATGGCTGGAAACATGGACACTTCAGCCAAACAGGACTATTGACTATGTACAAAGATACTGCAGCTCCAGACACAACATGAGGGAGAGCAACAACATATCCTACATATACTTGTATAGAATCAATTTCCACAAGTTGAACATTTGAAATGACAATACAGATTGAAGTATTTTATTCTTTGTTGACTTGAAAGATTATATTTCTTATTGCAAAGATGTTTACAGATATTTTTAATTTAAGTTCTGTGAACTTTTTTGTAGCTGGGTTGAAATATTGTTTATTTTTTAGTATGGCCTTATGGCAGTGATCACTGTATTATTTTAATATCACGTGACTGTGGGAGGAATCAGAGTCCACGAAATATGTATTGCATTTGACAGTATTCTGTTGGGGATGGAGTTTTTTATAAGTTCAGCAAAAATGTCTTAAATCTGCTTCACCCAGCATATTTTTATTCAGTAATATAAAGCATATTTTATTCTATATTATTATGAAACATTGAAATGTACAAAACTTACTACGTTGAACACAAAGAAACCATTTATGCTTTCTTAAAAATATTTGTATGAATTAGATTCCGGTGGGGATTACAGGCTTCTGTTGCACCACTATAGTTTTAGTATTTCTATTTTAATACATTTGTTTACCACTTGTTTATTATGTATATGTAGGTGAAGTTACTTGAGCGTAAATGTACTTTATTGAGCAAAAGTTTAAGGAACAAAGTATATTTTATTTTATGATAACGGGCCTTTTAACCTCATGGTCGAAATACTAATATTATATTTGCTGAGATAAGATTTGAAAATGTATCAAGAGTTTTATTTTTCTGACATTTAAAGTTATACATGATTCTAAAAAAAGTAAGTAATGGTGCTACTTCATGTTTTTTTAAGTATTTCTATATACGTCCAATAAAAGAGGTACATTCAGGAGGTGTGTGCTTCTCCTTCCTGCCGTGTGTGTGTGTGTGTGTGTGTGTGTGTGTGTGTGTGTGTGTGTGTGTGTTGTGCTGATGCCGACATACTGTTTACGTGGAATAGTTTTGTGAACATTTGACCCCTCTCTCTCTGCTTCTTAAAGAGCTCGGAGGCGGCAGGATTATCACAGTGGCCTAATTATTGAATGTAGGCTGTGTCGGTCAGACAGAGGGGGACTTGGCCTGCCTTATCACTAATTAGAAGTGCTGCGAGAACCTATTCTTATACAGCCTGCCTGCTACAAAGATAGTAATCTGCTGCTTCTGGGTGGTGATGATGTACAAGGGAATGGCTTCATCAAGATACTCATCAAGTTCTTTTAAAGATGTGGGGTTTGATTGCCATGATGTCAGGCATTTAGTTAGTTGGTTGGTAACAATGGCTGCTTCACACATGTCAAACATTCACTGGTTCAAGCAAATGGGTTTTCTGTCATTGTATACTGACTGTCTTTGTGTTTTGCTGCTCAAAAAAGACACACTTTAGGATATTAAGACCATTTTTTAAGAAACTACAGACTAATCAATGAATTGATCACTTGAAAAAATTATCAGTAGTAATGAATGCTTTTTTTGTCAGAGCACACATTTGCTCAGATTCCTATCTGGCCTTTGTTGGATCAGATATTGACTGCATGGTATACTGTATTTCAAAGCAACCTTCGTCTGCATTGTAGAAATGTGTCTTTTTCTCTATAAAATTGAAAAAAGCTTAAAGAATTTTTCTTCTTTAAACTAAATATAATTTGGCAAGGCTCAAAGGCCCTAGGTATTTTGTGAGGTAGTGTCCTTATGGTTATTGATTAATAACACATTTATTTGGTATTAGGCACCACTAAAGCACAATTAAAACATGTAATTCCATTAAATGTCAGGAAATCTTTTTCATGATTTGTCACAAATTGGTTTCTTTTCGTTCTGGTCAACAGTTCGAGACCTTAACATATCAAGTTTATAATCACAAATGAGATGGAGGATAGCAGGAGTTCCTCAAAATGTAGGAAAACATATTTTTTTGGTTGAACTATGTTAACAGATGCAGATCATTGTAGTGTGTGTGGGGGGTAATCCATTAATGGGCTAATTGTTTCACTATTGACACACAGCCAACCTGTGTCAGGACAGATTCCACAGCAGAATTACCATCTGATTTCCAGGACCTTGGGCCCTGAAAAAAAATTGTGCAATCCTGTAATGCATAAATGACAATAAAATCTTCAAGGTGGAAACCTGAATACGTACACACTGATTCTGTAAGCAGACAAACCATATCAGGCCTGGCATACAAGAGCAACAATGCCCCACTCATTGCCTTTGACACTAACAGAAAGCAGACTTTTCAGCAACTGAACTGCAATAATAATAGTTGGGATGTTTTTGTCCTTAATCGTGTTGAAGAAGCAACAAGCACAGAAGTGCAATGTAAATACATTGAACTCAATTGACCTATATATCCTGTTAAAGATCAGTGTGGACCTTCAAAATCCATATCGCTTGATGCTTTAATAATACGCTGAATCTAATAGTCAAATGGCAGCTATGACACCTGCACTCTAAATGTATTTGAACATCATATTAGTGAAAAACTGGGTTATAAGTGCACGCCCTGATTAAATTGGAACTGTAATATGCTGATTTATCCAAAGCTGACTGTGTGTGTGTTAAACTAGCTGGCATCACTTATAATGCTCTCCTGTCAGTCATAACAGAAGAACTCTGCCTGTCCTCCCCTCCCCCCATCTCCTTCCCTCATGTCATGTGGTCCGTTTGGAAACACTGACGTTTAAACACATGCTTTTGTTGCAAGATAGTAAATGTAGAGAGAGAGAGAGCAGGCTCTAATGATACGTTTCAAATGGAAACATCCAACACAGGCCCACAGAAAAACTGGCCCTATAAACTATATTATTAGGAAGCAATCTTACCACCGCAGAAAAGAGCTGACAAGTGTTTTTTAGCCAAATGCACAACAGATGGAGTTTGCATATACTGCTTCCAGTGGTCAAAGGATTCACTAAAAAGAAGGCCTCTGCTACTAAGCCAGAGGAAGATATAAAAGCCATACACTGTATAGGCCTGACTCGCTTTGCTGTCATAAAGTAGCATTTTTGCTGCTTGATTCTTTTACTAATTTCGGATAAAAGTGTAATCTAACTTTATTTGAACAGGGACAATGTACAAAAGAAACATTAACCTTGTTTAGAGCAAGGAGAGATGCATTGTACCAGGTTTTAGCAAACTGCTATTTTCCACCTGTAATTAAAAAAGTAAGTGTGACACAATGTTACATTTTAAGATATTCTATACTACAGATTTGGGAGTATAGTGTTACATCAGATAAGTGACATGTTGAGAAAAGGCTGCATCAGATTTGAATCTAATCTCAAATTGATTTGAAGGGCTTCATAGAAGATCATCTTTTTTCCACCCTCACTGATGAGTCATTAAAAGCTTGAAGTAATGGCTGCCATTAACCACACGGCACAAAATGGATAGCCAACATTCCACCACGGTAAGAAAGCTTCTCTTCCCCCTAGCATTTGGTCCACACTGTATCGTCTAATAGAGCTTTTCTCTCTTTTAGATATATCTATAAAGCTGACACAGGATGCATGTGTTGAACCTTCTATATACTGTAAACCCAGATGTGTATTCATTTATTTTGTTCAGTAAGCCTTTATTTATACTCGAGGGATCAATTGAGGGGTGACCCTTATTTTCAATGTCAGGTCATATGTACTGTCGGACTGTCTCACACAGTTTTACCACAATGCCCTATTTATACTGATAAAACAGATCATTTGGTTAGAATTCATGAGGAATTTAGTGCATCAAAATTGTAAAAGTGCATTGCATGTGCGTTATTCATGTCGGCTGTTTTTGCATTTTTTTTTCACCCAAAACCGTTAGCTAGCTGAAGCTAAGTAGCACTGCCTCTAAAACACACTCATTTTCGGTCCGAGTTACTTTCAGTTTGTGTTAATTATTGCGCCCCCTTTGGACAACAGCGGTAGTGTGTTTACCACGCCAGCTGTTGTTCCTGGGTGAGCGTACCCATGACAAAGGCATTAAGAAAAACTGTATAGGGGGCGCTCTTAGCTCAGTTGGTAGGGCGTCCCCCCCATGGGCCTCGGCCAGCAGGGGACCCGGGTTCGATTCCAGCCCGCGGTCGTTCTCTGCATGTCACTCCCCTCTCTGCCCCATTTCAACTCTGTCTCTACACTATCAATAAAGCATAAAAATGCCCAAAAAAATATCTTAATTTTTTTTTTTTTTTTATACAAATAGCATTCTTTGCACTGATGGTCTCGTTTGCTGTTACATGTAATTTATGATCATCAGAGGAAAAGTTTGACTGTTTCAGAAATATTTAAAAGTTCCTCGTAGAATAGAATAGAATCTTTATTGTCATTGCATAACAGGTATCCAATGAAATTGCAGTGCTACTTTGGCAAGTGCATAATAATTATTAAAAAGAAAACAGCACAACAGGAACAGGGTAATTAATTAAGTAGCACCGTTAGGTTGTATCATACCCTGCGTTCCAAATCACATACTTTTTCTTTTTAATACATTACATACTAAAGTACAGAAGAGTTTTAGGGCCACAGGAGGGGAAAACAAATCAGATAAGGAATTTTTTTTTCCATTATGTCGAGAAATGTCAAGAATAAAGACGAATACTCCAAAATGCTATTGGAGTTAGTGGGGTATTTATGTATTTTCAGCATACTACAATTGACGTGCATGTATTTGGACATCCTAAATCTTTTTCTGGCATACTAAATATATCATTGGAACGCAGGGTTAGTCTATAAGCAATGTTCACAATCTTTGCAAGTTCATTTTGCCCTGTTAGGCCTTTGACATTAGTATTTCTAAAATAGTGCCGTCAGCATTGTGCCTTGGCATGTTGTAATACAGAGAACAAACACCAAAGTTAATCAGGTTAATCCTTACCTTTACAGGAAAGCTTTTTATTCTTGCTTTTTTATGGATTCTGATCATAAAAGGTTTTTACATCCAGAAGAAGTTTGTTTTGCATTGTTCTCTTCTTTTTAAAACAGCTTGCACTTTTCTTCAGCAAAACCGAGGCACTCGACTGATCATTGTAGATACAATTCGTGTTTCTGAATTTGTGTGATCTGAATAGCTGTCGAGGTGTACCACAATTCACTAGACCCACCTGAGAAAAATTTACATATTTAGAGTGAATAAAATAGGTGCGTGTGTTGCATTGATGTACAGTATGTCAGAGTGCCACAGTCAGTGAGGGCGGACATATTTATATAAGTTTATTCTGTTCTGTGAGAAAAGTGTGTATTACTTCTGTATGGGTACATGCAGAGTAAGGAGATGACAACTCTCATCCATCCCAGGTATAAGCACATTTAAAAAGCTCAGTGCTGCTGACCATTCATCTGCAGACAAACCTGTCTGGCAGCACACAGTCAGTGTTAAGAGCAAAGCATGTCTGGCATCTTCCACACTTTGACCTACATGTCATGGACCTCCATCTAGACACACACACACAACCTTACTATACAAATGGGAGGGAGAATCCATGCCCTTGCAGAGTGCATATCTATATTTTATTAATGTGGTGCACCTTGCTTGTCACCAAACTAGCCATTACTTGATGTATATCACCCATTTAAACAGGTTTTCCAAATTTAAAAAAAACAAAGTGAAAGTGAGCTCGATATGGTGGTGCCATAATAAACTCATTACTTAGTATTTGCTTCTTGAAGTATTTGACTAGCCATCATTTCTACTACCAGCACATTTTATTGACTAAAATAATTGCTAAGAAGCGACAAGATCAAGTGTTGTTTAGCTATTTTCAAATTAAATTTAGAAAGTCTCTGACTGTGCCAATCAACCACCTTGAGGCCATGCACGTAAATTAGCTTCTCACAGTAATGGGCAGTGTAGCTGCATTGCTTTAGCCTGGTAAGCTAACCATCAGTGTTGAATAAAAAGTGACAATATCACTTTGGATCTCGGGAGTTTGGTATTAGGAATACCACTCGGGTTTAAAGGTGGGGTGCACATTCAGTATAATGGTATCTCGTATTCATGCTCAAACATAGACGAGACGAAAAATGAATTAGCAAAAATCTCACACTCCATCTATTGGGAAGCTGTTGTTAGCTAGTGAGTGTGCTCCACAATGGGTAAACCTTCTCCTCCAGCATGTCCCTGCTTGTCTGAGCAGGCTGTGGGTTTTCCCCTTCACTGCTGAGGGGAGGAGGGGAGAGAGAGAGAGGGAACTGGGTTTGTTGTTCAAAGCCCGAGCTTGGCATATGCATTATAAATGAGCCAGCTTTTCAGACACGTCCTCTTCCTCCCCCTCTCTCTCACTCCTCTTCATGTTCTCACTATCTAT